>NQII01007557.1:34360-47167 GCA_002778355.1 Clitarchus hookeri
CGCTCAGTGACCGGTGGAGGGGATTTCTGCAACTGTCTTGTTTCGCAAGGATCGACGACCAAATGGTGGCGTTGCAATCCCGCTCGTTTCCAGGTTTAATGTTTGAAGGTGTGATCAGGCAAGCCGTTCAGCTAAGGCCTGATCACACCATAACAAGGTGTTAACACTCTTCTCAGCTGGTGTCCGTCGAAATACAGGCCATCCGCGGGCAAAGAATTCTCCACTCCTGGCTTTTCCCGGCGCTTCAGTCAGCCTTGGAATTCCGCGTGCGCTCGGGTAAGGAACTCTCCGATCGACCGAATTAATAGAAACGTTTAAGGACATATTTGTACGTCACTCAGGTTTGCGCAAAGGTGGGTGAAGGGTGGCGGGGCTTGCCGATTGTTAGCGGACTCCGAACATGGGCGTAGCCAGGATAATTATAACTCGGAGAATGTCGCCAGATAAATGTCACACTCTACTAACTTGAATACCACGATGAGTGGCGGGGTTCCATTAGACGGAACATGTAGAGCGCACAAACCAGCTGTACATTACAAATATCTCTGTGACGCAGCACTAGCGACTGTTTTCACGCGAATACGTCTTTAAAATCAGACCGTCACGTGGGGTACCAGGACGGAAAACGGTGACGTAACGTTAGCTGGGTGATCCATTCCGACTCCATAACTTCGCGACTAACAGTACGATTTAAATAATCGTGGTCTCGTTCGGTCGGGTACACAACTACGGTGCAAGCATGACCTTGAGTTGTTGCGAGTGGGGGTCCCACGCCGACTGGCGGCAGTTTTGGGCGAGGGCAAAAATTTCCAAGCAGCATATCTCTCGACTTCGATGTGCTAGCGCGCTGATTTTGGTGCCAAACGAAAGTTGTCGTCTACATTTGCCGATTTAGGCCGTAAAAGCAATATTAACTTCGTTAATTTCAAGAAGATATTACCCGCTAATGCAGGCGTATTCAAGTAAAACCCACGGCCGTGTGTCCGACACAGTCACGACCCGATTTCTTTCGTTAGATCTGTCAAAAACCACGCGGATTTAGCTAAGGTTAGCGTACAATTTATTGCTTAATGTTAATGCATTTCCTCTAATCAATATGAAAGAAACTGCGATATAATTAATTAAAGTATAATTTTATTTTTTATTTGTAAAAGTACGTGTTTGTTGTAAAATCAGAAGTAAACAAACGGCACCTCACTGTATGAACACGTAATTTTTTACGATTCTTAAGGCGGTTCTGCATTTATATGTACTTTTTGTTTTAACAGTCCGTATGTTACTAATTGAACTAAAAACGAAAAGAAAGGACATTCAATTTAAAGCTACATATTTGCGATAAATAATCACAGTTTACATATTTTCGCCGATACTGTCACCGTTGGCTTGGTAACTTGATTCGTAAAGTAACCATCTGGAATAGGGATTCAATGGTTTAGAATCCTGGGAACAGTATTATTTTTATTTTTTACTTTTTTTATTGCGTTAAATTGTACAATATGAGCAATGACTATCGATTATATGTTTATTTCTAGTAATTATTTGGCTAAATTGAATAAAAACTATGTTTAATTCACCGTACGCAGTTGGCAGTCACTCATTCAATCAGTGAAATTGTTTCACTGAAGCAACCAGTGGTTTACCACCGATTCTAAATGGAGCCATTTTCACTTATTCGAGTAGTTGAATTTCACTGAGAATCAATGATTTTTCAGTTATTTGAATTTAAAGTGTAGTTTAAGAGGAAACCAGGGCATCGGCGCAGTGAAAAAAGCCGCGGGGCACTCGGAGACCACGCACTAAAGATGATGTAGACGGATTCTTCGTCTTCTGCGCATCTACCCAACATTGCCCTACCCAGAACCAATACAACTGTCAAAGTCACGTGGTCAGCTCGATGAACTTNCCAATACAACTGTCAAAGTCACGTGGTCAGCTCGATGAACTTGTTTGTTTATACCTCAATTTTCAAAAGACAAGTACTTTTATGAACAAAATACTTTTACCAATTTTAATTCAATCGAACTGCCTTACAAATTGGCTAGAGGAAGTATACAAACATCTCAAAGCACTTACTTGCTTACTAAACATTGTTCTAACCTCAAATAGTATCCACGTATTTTGTGATAGTCGTGTCGACATAAAAGCAGTTCAATGTTGGGATACGGAGACTGGTTCTGCGCAGCCAGTGAGTTCGCTCTACCCCATATTCAATCTACGCTTGGGACGTCTAGGCAGCTCACTGCCGGGAAATGTGGTGGACGTTGCCGGCGGGGTTGCCAGCGGGTTTATTCAAGGTATTTCCATTTCCTCGACCCACGCGTTCCGTCGCTGCTCCATCCATCTCATTCTGTCATTACAGGTGCTAAATACTTAGGTTTTAAAGAGAATGAATTGCCGCCATTTTGGAATTTTCACATTTCCGCAAGAACTTACAATACATAGCTGGAATCTAGTTTTGTTTTCCTACAGGGCAGCACAGGGCATTGGTTAGTAGGCTTCATTTTCTGAAGTTGGTATTGTTGTATTACCGTGTACCGAATGTACACAGGAGGTTGTTACCTCCTGTGTACATTCGCGCATAAAATAAGTCTTTCTTTTCTTAAAAATAGTTATCAGTCCCATTAAAATCAACACACGTGTAACACGTGCAGAAATGTTGGGTGTTTGTTGTTTATGCTCTGTCGTGCTAAAATTTTCTGTGCGCCTTCTAAAACAAACTTTTTGGTCAAAAAAGAAAGCAATTAAATTAAAAATGCGAATGATTCATTTTTTTTAAGCGCCCTGCATATCTTTCATCTACGAACTCACTGTCGTTTCGAGTTAGATATATGCTAGCCACGCCAGTTCAGTGCATTGCTCCTGTGGAATTAAAAACAAAATATAAATGAAATCAAGAAAACATGAAGATTGCATGAATTCGAATATTCTATAGAACACTTTTCCGTGGACACTAACAGTTGGCATCATACTCTTCAAATCGGAAACGCCAGTGACGTTATTTTGGGACCACGGTACCAATGACACTCAGCCTTGAAGAGTAAGAATCATCCATCCATCCTATAGCGTTAAATCACCAATATGGCATATACTCAATTTCGGAATATGACCCTATCGGAGTACGTATCGATGATATCGGTAGTTGGATCTTCATTATCGCAATAGACAATATAGCGCTAGACCTTTCCGTACCCTACCGCAGATGCTGTATTTAAAAGAAAAGCCTATTCATATTCTAAGCGTTCAATGAGAAAATCGTATATTTTTCAAAAATCCTGATTGTCCCGTGGTCGTTGTGTAGTCGTGAGTCGTGAAATTAAATGTCATCACTACAATAACTCTCCTCTTCCATTTTTCCAGCCAACGCCTTGGAATACGGGACCTTATCTCCACATCGCGACGCACACGGCGCTTCGGGCTCGAAGCAGGGCAGCTTCAGAATTCCTAATGGTCAGTCGGTGTACGTAGCGATAGAAGGAAGTAAGTGACAGGCGAGGGAAAAAAAAATCGTTCACGGTCATTTCGCAGGTTTCCCCCGGTGGAGCGTGGTGGGTGCGCGTGACTTCCACTGGTCAGCCTATCACGAGTTTGACTGTACGGTTCGGCGCAACAGAGGTTCAAATCCACTTCACCCACGTTTCTTTAAGAAAATGTTCACAACCGGTAATTCCACAAGTAGTCCGTGCTTGGCCCCCAGCGTGACGTCGCCACGTACGGCGGCTTCTCACAGCCACATTGACGCTGTATCAATGTAGATTTACGTTTATTACGTTATTTACGTTTATTGACCTATTTCGAGTATGAATCCCATTGCTCTAAGGCGATTGTTTCCAGTTGATTCCACATTCGGTAGTATCTCATTCTGAGCCTTGTAACCATAGCCCGAGACGGCGATCTGAGTTCGTCTTCCCACATGTTCCGAGTTGGATTCTCGTTTCAGAGAAGCGTGGAGGGAAGGGGGGGGGGGCTTTGCCTCAGTGTCCCCCCCCCCNATTTAATAGTGTAGGTAAATGAGATGGATGCGCGTAAGAACTAGCTGCATGCCGTAACGTAGACGTGGAAAAAAACCATGCCGTAAAAATAATTTTAAAATAATCACTTCCGTCCAAGGCAGTAAACTCCCAAACGGTTTTAATGTGTAATAACAACTATTTTTATGAGTACTGCTGGATAAAATATTAATGCAATTGTATAGCTCAAAAACTAAAGAAAATGATGTTTTGTAAAATAATATGTCAGAACATAATTTATGCATCAATAAAGATCTACTTGACCTGTAAATTCTAAGTGGCAATGATAATAACAGTAACAGTTAATATGTATAATAAAAAAAAGTTCCTTTATTTTATTATGGTAAGACAGGAGAGACGGGCAACTTGAAATCAAAGCACGTTATAAAATGTTGAAATTTTTCTGTGCCGTGCTTTTAATGACCTATAAACATGTTTTTGTTCATGAAAATGTATTAATTTACAAATAAATATGTCGAGTATGTGAGCTATCCTCTGCGTTCAGTGATCGTAAATTTGTGCTTCATCCTTCGCCATTTAACACCCAAAATAACTCCGCGATATACAAATGCGTTGTTCTGTAAACCATGCATTTGATAATAAACACGGTCACCCTACAAACAGTCATAAAAACTACAAAATTCTTCAATTAGTTTTCATTTATTGCGACTGTTGATCCACCTGCCAAACTTGCCTGCGTGCCGTTTTCTTCTCGCCTACGCATCAAAACTTTCTGTTGACGACTGAAATTACTGACGACTTCACGAAGAAATCGAAGCATAAGGGAAACTTGTTGAACATCTCCGGTGGCAAGTGGGTTTTCTCGGGATTCTTCCGTTTTCCCCAATGTTACTTCGCGTCGCATTTCTTCACCGCCTTGCCTTTCAGGACGAAGCAAGCCTGGAAGTTTCCTGTCCTCTGAGAATAGTTGACGTATAGTACGTGNTCACCGCCTTGCCTTTCAGGACGAAGCAAGCCTGGAAGTTTCCTGTCCTCTGAGAATAGTTGACGTATAGTACGTGGTTTATGGGAGCAACCATGGAAATGGGACACGTCAGGTTTTGATGTGAAAGGCCAGTTTCAGGAAAGCCCGAGATGTTGTTGACTCTTGGTATGTAGTGTAATGTGCAAACATCGGTTCCGTGTATGAAACTTGGTGCTGTCAAGCTAAAGAAAATTCCTTCTAGGGACGTTCCAATAAGTCACGAACAGAATGGCGAATCAACTCCGGCACTGACCTGGACAGTCAGTACGTGCGTGGACGAAGATCCTAGGGATGGTGCAACCCGTCTGTACCACGGGCGCCTCTTGAGAAGCGACGTGGGGGGATGTGAAAGGCGCACGAGAGTGCCTCATGAGGGCCTCGTATGTAGCCCACTGTCGTGTTGGACAACGAGCGCCCGCGGCGATCAGGAGTACATATCTCGATACCACTCCCATTGGGACGTCGCGTCGCCATAAAGAACGGTCTAATTGGCTGGTGCTTGAGGACGTACACCCTTAATGTAGTTCCTAGATGTTTTCCCCTCATTTCCCAGGTGGGAGCTAAATACCACTTCTCACTCCGTCTCTAATGACCTCGGCTTGGCTAGCGCATGAAGTGCGTTGAAGAGGTTCGGGAGAAAACATGTGGTATTCTGTAGTGGTATCCGAACACGAAAAGAATTTCAGGTACATTTTGTGACATAACACGACTTCCGAGTTCTTGATATAACGAGGATATTTTTGGGTGAAAGGCTAAAACAAGTGTATTTAGGATCAGTTTTAGCTACTAAATTTTTTACAAAGAAATTTTAGAGTTATCTTTAAACACTCTTCAGACTTATATTTTCATTAGTGAGCCATAAAAATATAGGGTCGCCGCTTAAAGTCACGTTCAAGCCAGACTCCGTCGGGAAGACTTCACTGCACGCCGATTGAGCACCTTGCGCGTAGAGGTGATGTGGCAAGTGATGAGTGAGCAATATTCAGCCTCAAGGTCATGCGCCACAATTACCACTGCACATCGCCATGGGTTTCCCTTGAATCTGCCCGGTCCTAACACAACTCCACGTACAGGTATACCACGTCCAGGGTTGCTCCAATCAGTCACCTACTACTCTCCACTCGGGAAGGAAGTCGAGGAACTTGGCCTGTAGCGCGTCACCACGACTGACAACGAAGACGAGCAGAGGTTGTCAGCCTGCGAGGTGGCAGCCGGCTGCGGCGCTGTCCCAAACGCTAATGGCGCCGGGCGGGTCGTCCAGCGGCTTCGGTCGTCATCGCGAGGGACCCTGTTTTCATCCCTGGCGGATATCGAGAACTGCATGACGCCGCGTGCGTACGAAGACAGTGTATTTCAAACTATATTAGACTTTTTTTACAACACGGACAATGCTCATTCAGCATGGCGAAATTTGGAAAATATTTTCTCTGGCACTACCTGGAATAAATTGTTTTGTAACGTGGCAGGAATTCCTACGGTTGATTATTTTTTGTTACACGTTCACCTGTTTTGTAAGTAACTTTGCTATACAGGCTTTTTTTTTTTTTTTAATTTCTTCGTTACTTTAAATAGCAATATTTTAATAACAACTGAAGTGAATAAATTAGTGTGTTACTTATTACATACAGAAGGATATTTGATGGAGGGGGGGGGGCAGTCAGTTCGACATTCCATTAGCTGAGAGCTAGCCAGTAGCAAACTTCGATCAGTGGAGTAAGCGTGTCGAATGTGATGCGAGCTAGTAGAACGGTGGTAAAACAGAAAGCAGATACCAAATAAATGGCGGTTTTCTGTAATTTGGGATAAAAGTGACACAATTATAGCTGGTCTTGAACAGTAGTAGGCCTAAATATGTACAGAAAGCAAGGTGTCAAAATGTGAGCAAGTGGTCACAAAGAATCTGCTTAACACAATTCCTCCAAAGTTCTCTAATAAAAAATATAGTATAAAATCTAACTGTCGAGTGTCCTGTATTGATATGCAAATCATCTGTCTAAATCTGCATCTGGAAGTTTCACACTTAAACGCGTAGCTTGCCTGGGACCCGAACCCCAAACCTCTATTTCCGAACATGTATGGCCATTGGCCATTATATTATTTGATTAACTGGTTCGTGTAATTTAAATTTGTGTTCAGTAAAGTACAGAAGTGCTTGGTATTGATAGTAAAACGTGCTTATTATGTTATAATTGGCCANTTAAATTTGTGTTCAGTAAAGTACAGAAGTGCTTGGTATTGATAGTAAAACGTGCTTATTATGTTATAATTGGCCAACAGTTCATAACTATTTAAATATATTTTAACCTCAATAAACTTTTGGAGGAGTGAATTTGAGTTGAGAGATTTAGGCGTCTCTTAACAACGATTTTTTTGAAATCCAATAGGTGAAATGAGGTGAGAATGGAGCAGCACCAAAATGTAAGGGCCGGGGAAACTGGAGATCCCCGAAAAAAAACCGGCGACCAGTGGCATCGACCGGCACGATTACCAGTTGCCAAAATCCGGGAGTGGCCCGGCCGGGGATTGAACCCGCGTTAGCCTTGGTGGGAGACTAACAGACTAACCGCTCAGCCACAGCGACCCCTGAGTGAATTTGATCAAAATATTGTATTCCATTTTCTGCGGATGGTGAACCACACGCACAACGCCGAAACGACGCAGCGATTTTGGAATACACGTCGAAGGGAAGACTGCAACATTTGAAAGCTTTTACTGCATTTGCGTCGAAGTCCAACGCCAGACTCGTATTCTGGGTGTACACGGGGTTAGCGAGGGAACTGGACTGCAGGGACAACAACACTTCCTGCGCGGGGAGCGAGCAAAAGCAGAAGCTTATCTGGCACGACAGCCACGGCTCTTAAAAACTGGGTCCAACTCACTGTCTGTTGGCAACACAAACATGCCTGCAGTGGCCCCGACTTCCGGATTTTGCCGCTAACGTGCCATCTGCGGCCGTGTTTCAAGATACCGGACTGGTTCCAGGGGCAGGGCAAACTACTTCAACTGAATACCTCGACGAGGAACAGGAATCCCAGAGTTACAAGTCAACGTGACATCCANGGCAGGGCAAACTACTTCAACTGAATACCTCGACGAGGAACAGGAATCCCAGAGTTACAAGTCAACGTGACATCCGAAACAAACAGTTGCTGTTTGTCCCTTCGTCAGTGTTCAGAACGCTTGTACGCCTTCCAGAAAACTGAAATATATACTTCAAAAAATTGTGATACAGGAGCTTTATGATAGTAAGTATAAATTAATACAACAATTCAATTTCCCCATGTTTTCAAAATCGTGCTGCGGGAGATTTTATATTAATAGAAAGTAACCTTATGTCAACCATGCCTATGATAACTTTTTTCTGTTCATTGTGGGTTCCTCTACCAGAAGTAAATATCACCATTATTCGTAGACCAATGCAGTTTTGTATTTCACCAATTCGTTCTTTAAACTGGATTTACAAAATAATAATAATAAATTTTGCTTCAAAGGCTACAAATTTTTAAAATTTGCCTTGTAGTAAAACGTTAAAATATAGAACTGCTTTCAGTAATTCACTGCAGACATTCTGTAGACACGCCAGTCGGATTTGACGTTAAAATGTAGTCAATCTCAAGGAAGTATCTTTCAATTATTTTTTCGCCAATTGCTTAATATATCTTGAATCATTACGGCTGAACCACTTATGTAAAAGTTCACAGTCGAAATTACCTTCATCAATCCCCCCTCCCCCTTCATAAAAAAGTTCTAGGTACGTTCCTGCAGCAGACTCTCCAATAAGCACGTGCCAGAGAAATGGCCTCACTTGATAGAAAATTAGCCTCGCCTTCTAACAAAGTGACGGAAAGTAGTTCCCCAAACAGTGTTCAGAGATGAACTTGCCGGCCGCTGGCCGAACCATTCATTATTCCACAGCGCGGAGTGGCCGTGAACGAAAACGCCGCCCCGACATTTTGCTTCTGTGTGACAGCCTANGAGTTTCAAACGACAGTAATTCCTTTCTTTGCCGGGCCGTTGCTGTCGATTGAGCGTGTTAATAATCAAACCTGCCAGGCCGATAGCAAAACTTGCACAACAACTGAAAACCAGTATAATAATAACCACTTTGGGTCTAGTGACTTGTTACATTCGATACTGCTGTAAATGAAAGCACGGCCATTAATGAACTTTGTAAACATAGGTTTTCGTTCATCCCATCCCATATGGGTATAAACATGTTACTACCAGTAGTTAAAACAAAAATCATATTTAATAACCTGCAATATTCGCAGAAAACAGCAACTTCTCCACTTATCATACATTTAGAAATTTCATTACATTACCGTATGATATGCTTTCTGTCAATTTGTCACGTGAGAAATATGTAAATCGAATTAAAGTAAACCCAATACATGGTCTTAAAGCTGCAAATCTGCTCAATTGTCTCCCTATTATATCCTCAGAGATGGCCTTCGTTTCCGAGGTCGGTATGACGTCACCTTGAAAATCACGAGGTTCTGGATTTGAATCCCGTATAAGCCACCATTGTAGGTACATGTTCTGGTGTAAACTTAGATAAGTTATGTTTTGTACGTAATCTGACCCATCCCCTTTTGGTTAACCTACCGGCACAAAGCTGGGGCATTTTATGGGGCGCTTCCTAACTTGGCCACAAACTGTAAGCATAAATGCATTAAAAAAAAGAGTTTTATTCAAAAACTGTTCAACGTGTCTGAGTTGTGATTGACTAAAAAAAAAAAATAAGCATTTAAGAAATATTTCACGTCTGAAAAGTGAGTGAATGAAGAGATTTGGGCGCCTCTTAACATCGAGGTCTCGAGAGCCGATGAATGTGAAGCGAGGTGAGTATGGAGTAGCGCCAAATGCAAAGGCGGGGGAAACGGGAGATCCCCGAGAAAAACCGCCGACCAGCGGCATCATCCACAGGCGGAACTTCGAGGGCTACCCCGCCGGAAATCGAACCCGGTTCGCCTTGGTGGGGGGGGGGGCGATTAGTCTAACCATGACACCACCGCGACCTCGTTTGAAGTCTGATGACAATTTTCAGTTTTCTATTTCCGTTTCTAGTGAGCATATTTTGAAACTGAGAATTGTCAAAACAGGCATTTTTAACAACTTTAGGTTCAAACACACCTGCACAGGGTATTCAAAATAATTTACGGAGGTGCAGCGCGCATTTATATGTGATATAACATTTTAAAATGATAGTCACTACTGAAGATCTCGCAGATTCGAGATGTCGATAGCAAAACTGCATGCGTTTTGAGTGCATAGTGCATAGAGGCAATGAAGCATATGTAATGCATATGTCTGGGTCGCATACCAGTTCTTCCCTTCTATTTAAACTCTATGTATAATTTATTTTCCAAGAGAACTCACAATAGCCATTAACGGTGTAGCTTTAGTTAAGGTGGATGTTAAGCGTAACTTGAATTTGTTGTTAGCGTATTTCAATTCATCCATATCAAGAGTAGTTGGATAGGTAATATTTAATTCAGTGTGTCGTAATGCCGTTTGTTAACTCTGAACTAGCTTCAAGAACGGTTCACAGTNTAGCGTATTTCAATTCATCCATATCAAGAGTAGTTGGATAGGTAATATTTAATTCAGTGTGTCGTAATGCCGTTTGTTAACTCTGAACTAGCTTCAAGAACGGTTCACAGTGTGACAAGGTTATTGCGGCACTTGACATAATGACACAATGATGAGATTATAATAAACGAACTCATAAATAAAAACCAACTGGCCCGCCACTCGGCTTGTGTCTGAGGACGCGAGACAAAAGCATGAGGCAGCCTAACCTGGGGGTTTATGCCGGGGTCTGTCAACGCACCTTTGGAGGTCTTCAAACGGTACCTTCTTTACTAACAACTTCACGGGCTTCCGGCGCTTAATTTCGCGAGCGCACCGCGCCACTAATTGTGAGACACAAGCACCTATAAAATTAAATGTTGGTAGTGGGGANGGCAGGGCAAACTACTTCAACTGAATACCTCGACGAGGAACAGGAATCCCAGAGTTACAAGTCAACGTGACATCCAAAACAAACAGTTGCTGTTTGTCCCTTCATCAGTGTTCAGAACGCTTGTACGCCTTCCAGAAAACTGAAATATATACTTCAAAAAATTTTGGTACAGGAGATTTATGATAGTAAGTATAAATTAATACAACAATTCAATTTTCCCATGTTCTCAAAATCGTGCTGCGGGAGATTTTATATTAATAGAAAGTAACCTTATGTCAACCATGACTATGTTAATTTTTTTCTATTCATTGTGGGTTCTTCTACCAGAAGTAAATATCACCATTATTCGTAGACCAATGCAGTTTTGTATTTCACCAATTCGTTCTATAAACTGGATTTAAAAAATAATAATAATAAATTTTGCTTCAAAGGCTACAAATTTTTAAAACTTGTCTTGTAGTAAAACGTTAAAATATAGAACTGCTTTCAGTAATTCACTGCAGACATTCTGTAGACACGCCAGTCGGATTTGACGTTAAAATGTAGTCAATCTCAAGGAAGTATCTTTCAATTATTTTTTCGCCAATTGCTTAATATATCTTGAATCATTACGGCTGAACCACTTATGTAAAAGTTCACAGTCAAAATTACCTTCATCAACCCCCCTTACCCTTCATAAAAAAGTTCTAGATACGTTCCTGCAGCAGACTCTCCAATAGGCACGTGCCAGAGAAATGGCCTCACTTGCTAGAAAATTAGCCTCGCCTTCTAACAAAGCGACAGAAAGTAGTTCCCCAAACAGTGTTCAGAGATGAACCTGCCAGCCGCTGGCCGAACCATTCATTATTTCACAGCACGGAGTGGCCGTGAACGAAAACGCCGCCCCGACATTTTGCTTCTGTGTGACAGCCTATTCTGTCGCAATACAATGTCACAGCATCAGGAGTTTCAAACTACAATAATTCCTTTCTTTTCAGGGCCTTTGCTGTCGATTGAGAGTGTTAATAATCAAGCCTGCCAGGCCGATAGCAAAACTTGCACAACAACTGAAAACCAGTATAATAATAACCATTTTGGTTCTAGTGACTTGTTACATTCAATACTACTGTAAATGAAAGCACGGCCATTAATGAACTTTGTAAACATCGGGTTTCGTTTAGCCCATCCCAAATGGGCATATAAACATGTTACTACCAGTAGTTAAAACAAAAATCATATTTAATAACCTGCAATATTCGCAGAACACAGCAACTTCCCCGCTAATCATACATTTAGAAATTTCATTACATTACCGTATGATATGCTTTCTGTCAATTTGTCACGTGAGAAATATGTAAATCGAATTAAAATAAACCCAATACATGGTCTTAAAGCTGCAAATCTGCTCAGTTGTCTCCCTATGATATCCTCAGAGATGGCCTTCGTTTCCGAGGTCGGTGTGACGTCACCTTGAAAACCACGAGGTTCTGGATTTGAATCCCGGATAAGCCACAATTGTAGGTACATGTTCTGGTGTAAACTTAGATAAGTTATGTTTTGTACGTAATCTGACCGATCCCCTTTTTGGTTAACCTACCGGCACAAAGCTGGGTCATTATGGGGCGCTTCCTAACTTGGCCACAAACTGTAAGCATAAATACATTAAAAAAAAGAGTTTTATTCAAAAACTGTTCAACGTGTCTGAGTTGTGATTGACTAAAAAAAAAAATAAGCATTTAAGAAATATTTTACGTCTGAAAAGTGAGTGAATGAAGAGATTTGGGCGCCTCTTAACATCGAGGTCTCGAGAGCCGACGAAGGTGAAGCGAGGTGAGTACTCGAGAGCCGACGAAGGTGAAGCGAGGTGAGTA
>NQII01007557.1:55113-73317 GCA_002778355.1 Clitarchus hookeri
GGGGAGTGCACCCAGGACAAGGCAACACCCTCCGAGTGACGGTCTTTCCAGCTGGGACCCGTAGGTGACCGTCATCCCCGGGTATGACAGAAATGAGACCCTAGAATGGAGCGGCGCTGGAATGCCGGGCGGGGGAGACGGGAGTACCCCGAGAAAGCCCGCCGGCAAGCGGCATCGTCCGGGAGTGAACCCGCCGGGGATCGAGCCCGGATCGCCGTGGTGGGAGGCGAGTGCCCTGGCCATTACGCCACCGCTGTCCCCTTCTATTGCAGTTTTGAGTGCTTTGTGGCTATTAACATGTAAAAATTTTTATAAACATACTTAGGAGTGATAAATAACTTTCAAAGTATTACAAAAGTGTAATAACACGGGAATGTAAAATATCAATACTGATTTCTCTCAAAATAAATACCATGTATAACTTGTAGCCTAATACTTTACTCAAAGTGTTACATAAATGCCATTATAATGGAAGCTAGTACACCAATATTGTTTTCTCAGTAAAGAAATACCACTTACAGCAATTACCTTGTAATACTGTTTTCATATCCGCAAATATGAATTTAAAATTTTCAACGTAAAAATTAATTAAAAGTTATATATAATGCAACATCACATTCATGTGTCTGACATAGCAGATTAAGCAAAGAGCATAGTGGAGGTAGGTAGGCCTTAGTGTCTCATCTACAGCGAGGTCATTAAAGACAAAGCACGTTGCTTAGGGACGCACGAATGTGAAGGAATCGTACATGTAAACAGAAATAAGTCTAATGTTGTGAAAACAGTAATTTTTTATAATCTGTGAACCGTCAGTAAATAATGTTGCTGTTAATGTTATATACTGTTAAGCTGTTAATGTGAATGTAATATTAAGTACATTACCTCCTTACTGTTCTGTTGACATTAAGGTGGTGTATATGTTGCTGCAAAACAAATTTGGTGTTTAATTGACATTAATATTTAAGTTTAAACTTTTCATGTATTTTCTTCGCTTTAAGAAAACATTCCTATGAAAAAATAAATTAATTACAATTATTTTGTCACAAAAAGAAATATTACCAACGAAAAAAAAAATACTAGAAGGAATGGAACCGTACTCGCGCCTTCAATAATTGACGTTCTCCACTTTACGGAACCTGACGTCCTTCCAACTGCTCTATTTTAACGTGTATGATTGTGTTTCATACTGTGTGTATTCAGGACAACATAACGAACCAACTGCAGTTCTCTTTCGCTACGTGGCAATGCTTCATGCTCTACAATTATACGCACAATTTGCACACGTAAACTACTTTGCAAGGCTTAAGAGATGATTTAAACTACATTTAGTTCTCATACTATGCCTTAAAATTTAATTACAGTGGTTTCATTTTACTAGGTTATCGCTGCTCACTACTATCCGCCATTTTACAACGCAAAGTCAGTGCAAACTTACGTTAAATGGACACATCTTTAATGTCACAGTAACAGAAAATATTTTGTTCTTTCTGTCATTTTTAGCGTAATAAAACTTTTGGTTGCGGCATCATTGCTTAGAGGCTTTAATATTACTTCAACAATATATTTGCATTATAGTAATATAAGACTTTGTAAATGGTTAACAGTGTTAACTTTTTCACACTATTAATTCTACTACATCATAAATGTTAAAAATAATTTTTTTGTTGCAAGAACATTAGAGTTTTTTCGTGTAGCAAGGAAACATCACAACAATTTGGCTGGAGTGATTTCGGGAAACCAATAAAAGCCGGAATCAGGAGGGCCGTACCGGGATTCGAACCCAAGTCTCCCACGAATGTGAATCCGAAGGTTTACCAATTTTCCACCTCGTTTGGTGCGTGTGTGGAGTGTTCACCATAGTTAAATTGTATTCTTGCTGACACAATATGCTTCCTAACCTTTAATAAATGGGTAAAGAAGCGCAGTAACTGCTCCTCTCTCCAAAACCAATGGCATACTTTCTAAGGCACTGTTACAGTTAGCTAGTATCTAAAGTTGACAGAAGCAAGTATTTTTTTGTGTAGTAACAAGTGCCTAATGAGCAAATGTAACGAGGTTACGTGGTCATATGTCCTATTTCAAACCAAATACAATGAAATAGTATATTTGACAGTATTTCGTTTTTGCAATTCAAGTTAACGGTGCTGCCTCCACGCTTCGTAGTGTTATGAAAGTATTGTGTGCAATGAAGTTAACGTGTAAAGCGTAAATATTGTAATTTAACAATTTCATAAAGTTACAACGAATGTTATTTTTTGAGCAAATTACGGCAGGTGCAAAATATCCTGTACACATTTGCTTCAGCGACACATTAAAAAATATATGAAATAATATGATTAGTTTTTCAGGAAACTGTAATACTGAGACACCGCTTTACGATTTTGACTCTACGACCTAGCACTCAGGATGAAGTGCTCATCGTAAATTATCCAGTAAAAAACTACTGACAGTGCCTGGGGTATACACAGAACTGGAAAGTTTGGCCTAGCCGTCAAATAAACTTTAGAAACCTCTGGATCTTCATTACTTTCTTAGTATTTGTTGAGCCATTTTTGGGTTTGGAACTGAACCATCACTGGTTCGACTTCCTGATTACATGTACTTTCACGACAAATCACGAGCCATTATGAAAACCGGTTTTAAGCCCCAACGTGATATTACAAGTGTATTGTTTAAATCGGCGATGAATGAGGAAGAGTTTGTTTTCGTTTCGTACGAATCAAAGTAACACTGGGCGACGCACAGACACAAGGCTGTAGGCTCGTGGAAATGATAATTTCAACGTTTAGCGAGAGAATAAATGAATGACAGAAAAATACACAAAATAATTATTGCTACTTTAGGTATGTAACAGGATTCACAATTCATCGTGTTAATTAAAGCAAACGCCAGATCTCCTTTCATTTCACGATGTAAAACGGCACCTCGGTAATCTGCACAGCAATGAGCTTAGTTAAGCAGAACTCATTATCACATTGGTCGGTGTCAGTTCAACTCGACCACGTGGGATGAAGCCCCAGAGTCCTGCAGGGCATGTCGAACGAGCGGAGGTCCAAGTACTCACGTGAAATTCACGTATACTTTATTATGCCTAGTCTGTCACAAAATTACAACCGCACTTTTAATGGGATCTGCTACTATCGGAACATTAGTTAAACAGTGAAACCCCAGTCATGCATGCTTTGTCTTCACTCGGGCTAAGCCCTAAACCCATTCATAGCCAGTTTACACAGCTGTGTATACAACTCACAGGTAAGTTTATCTTCGCTAGTGTTGTACACTTCGAAGCCTAGTCCCAAATGATATTCCTTGAGGGTAACTGATCCGTATGCTCGTATTACTGTAGCTGAACACAAAGCTTATTGGTTGCGATAACTGCTATGCACAGCAAGTATAAAAAATGTTCTTATTTTCAAAACCTGAAACCATGAATTAATGTGGATATGAAAAGGTCAAAGTAGTAACACTGAACCAACAGTAAAAGACTCTCCCTTGTATGAGTTAATATCATTGCCAAAAATGCAAATTCCATTAGAAAAATTTGATTATATATTCCATTATGTATTCCATATACATTATGTACATTTGTAATAGAGGAGCGAGGGCGACTTGTGAAACTTGTTCCAGATCCTTCATTCCGATCTTGCGTTTTCATTGACCTTGGAATAAAAAAATAATTTTATGTAACTTCGAAATTATCCAATATATCTTTTTTTAATTCAAAAACCGCCTAAGTTTTGGTTGCAGTCTTTAATAAAAAGATATTTATTGAATGTGTGTAAGAAAATTATCTTCAGTAATCTTTAAAATTTTATTTTTGTTACGTTAATAATATTCAGAAACAGCTCACTGATTTTTATTTTTTATATTTATTTCATTTTTATTATTATTTTTGCATGGGGAAGGTTTTCCCTTTTGAGAAAAAAATTTTAATATTTTATTTTAGGCCCTACGGTGAACATTTTTTTTTCTGTTTAAAACTGTAATGTGTATCGCCCAATCTTAGTCGGGACCAATGAAGATACGGTTTTGCTTGCTGTTATTCGTAGCATCTGTTCATGAGATTATGGACGAAAGACCCCGCTCCCAGTGTAACGTTGGCCTATATCGGGCATGTTGTTAAATATTTTCGACACCGTTTACTTGCCGGTGGAGGGGGTTCTGCAACTGTCTTTATCAAGGTGTTACTGCACTCACGCACGTGCCCTGGTTCAAAGTTTGAAGGTGAGATCAGGCAGGCCGTTCAGCTAAGGCCTGATCACTTCATAACATGACTCATTAATAAAGTCATTAGGACCATGGTTATGCAAACATTAAGGCTGTACTACATTTAAAAAATTGCCATAACCGTATCCGCACTGATAAACATTGCCTTAATAAAAATCCTGTGCTATAACTGACATAATAAAACGGCATGTTTTCGTTTAGTGGCCTATAGGTTTACACTTCAATATTGTAACTTTTCTATGAATAGTCTTTTGAATTTTCAGTCGTTTAAATTGGNGTTTACACTTCAATATTGTAACTTTTCTATGAATAGTCTTTTGAATTTTCAGTCGTTTAAATTGGCCAACTTATTTATTTTAAGGCTCCCGCCTACATGGCGCTTGAACTGCGTTGCAGTGTGCTTGAAATACCANAATTGGCCAACTTATTTATTTTAAGGCTCCCGCCTACATGGCGCTTGAACTGCGTTGCAGTGTGCTTGAAATACCACGATTTTCAACTAAACTATTAAACGTACGTCCAATGTACTAATCTACGAAAAGAACACACGCTTCAGACGACGGCTGTAGAGTGCTTTTAAGACGTCACGCACATTAGAAACACCATTTCACAGTACTTAAAAAAGGCTAAAAACGGCTCTGTATCTCAGAATATATGCTTCAGATACATACAGAACTACTCAAGCGCCCTGCAGTGAACCTTCCTGCAGGCTTTCCATCAATAAAATAATATATAGTCACTGCTGAAAAGCCCATAGGTACGCGCAGTGCGACGAGAACACTTTGAGTGAAGAGTTAGTGAGCGGAGAGATTTGGGCGGCTTTTAACATCGACGTCTTGAGAGCCGATTAGGATGAAGCGAGGTGAGTATGGAGCAGCACCGGAATGAAAGGGTGGGGGAAATTAGAGATCCCCGAGAAAACCCGCCGACCAGCAGCATCGACCGGCAGGATCTCACTTGCGAAAATCCGGGAGACCCGGCAGGGGATTGAACCCGGTTCGCCTTGGTGAGAGGCGAGCAGACTAACTGACGAGGGCACTTCACGCCAGTTCAGAGCCTTGCGCTTAGTGGCGATGGGGCACCAGATGCGCGTGGCAGTGTCGCCCTTATTGCTCCTGCACTTCTCGGCCTCAAACGCGAAAAAAAACTCTAGGTAGGCGGGAGCCCTTAACTCATTTTTCCATGTAGACATCTCGTTGATAAACTGTCGTGATGGGTACTGAAGAATTATTTCGCATACCACGTGCTGAATAAACAAACACACAAAAGGAAAAATAATAATTGGAGTCAAAAATATGTTTCACTAGCGACCGGGCCCGGTTTCACCCGGGTACAATTGAGTTTTACAGTGATACATTAATTAATAAATTGGGAAAAGACAACTCATTTATGTGAAAACAGAATTATAAAATTCTACTATGTTGGCCTAGGTTTTTAACTGATTATGGCAATCCAAAAGGAAGGAAATCTTTTTTACCCGATAGCCAAAAAGTAGGGTATTGTTTCTGGAGTGTATCTGTGCAACTATCGCGTAGTTACCACATTTCCGCTTTCCAGCGTCGATGTATGAAAATCAAAACGTGAGTATCATCAAGTTGTAGCTTTAGAAATAAGTGTACCTAAGTACTAATTTTTGCGCTTGGCTGAGGGATCTTAATTGATCACCAAAGTTAAACAACGTTCCCAGAGGCACACATTTGGATGGGTGACAGTTTAGTGGCATAAAATATGAGCGCTTCCGGACTGCGGAGGGCACATNGACAGTTTAGTGGCATAAAATATGAGCGCTTCCGGACTGCGGAGGGCACATTAAATATTCGGTCCCGATTGTTATCGATTGATAGCAGTCGTTAAGCCATTTCAGAGGTCCTTGGGTGGCCTGATAAACTCTGACACCAGAGGAAAAAAATATTTCGGTCACGTTCCCAGCCGTTGCAGAATTAGGTTTTGTTGTTATTCCACAGGAACCGTACAATTTTCCGGGATAAAAATTATTCCATGTCCTGTTCCAGGTTCTAAAGTACCTACATACCAAATTTCATCAAAATCCGTTCGGCCGTTATGGAGCTGAGTTCGGTCACGTTCCCAGCCGTTGCAGAATTACGTTTCGTTGTTATTTTACAGGACCCGTATAAAAAGTATCGTATGTCCTATTCCAGAACCTAATGTACCTACATACCAAATTTCGTCAAAATCTGTTCAGCCGTTATAGAGCTGAGTGGTAACAAACATACACACACGCACNTACCTACATACCAAATTTCGTCAAAATCTGTTCAGCCGTTATAGAGCTGAGTGGTAACAAACATACACACACGCACACAGACAGACTTTCGCATTTATAATATAAGTAGGATTTCGTGACCGGAAATGTATAGTTGTGAATTCGACGTGTGTAGTAATAATAGTGGGTTCCTGGATGGGTTCTGATTGTCTACGCATAGGTTCTTGCATCAGAAAGTTAACAGTTCGCCAACATGCAAAGCAGCTTTGCTTTGGCTATGGTTATGCGTATTGTTAAGGGCGGTTGTATAGCAAGCAAAATTGTACAGAAAGTATTCTCAACTTCTACAGTCATTGGTATGGTTATGATTATGCCGATTGTAGCACGACCTTTACATACGGTTCGAAGACTGCAGAATGAGGAGAAAATTACACCTTAAGCAGGGCTTTGAAAATTCCATCTGCGAAGACGCGGGCACGTAAAGGTGGATTTACGACTGACTTAACAGCAACAGTAGACCTTGTGCTTAGAATATGATTCAATGTTTTCAAGGGTATTGGTTTATGGTGGCAGTGTACGGGTCGTGTACGGGTCGTATGCGTTCTCGGCTTGATTCAAAATATGGTTATATTTTATTTGGAAAGTACATGCAAGTCAAGAGGAAGTATTCAGAGCAAAGTGACAGTTGTCGTTGGCGAGAAACTGTATTTACATCTTGGGTTTGGGTTATACTGTGTCGTAAAATCGTATCCGATGAATTATCAAATTCGGTGAAATATTCTCGTTATTAAAAGATAACTGTTCCTCATGTTTTGACTCTTGGAAGAGATTATTAAATTCGCTTTTATTAAACTTTTTGTTTTTTGTTTTTTTTTCNGTTCCTCATGTTTTGACTCTTGGAAGAGATTATTAAATTCGCTTTTATTAAACTTTTTGTTTTTTGTTTTTTTTTCTTTCAGATTTAATGGTCTGATTGCTCAAAACAGCCATTGGAGTGAATTTTTCAAAATGGTGACAGAAACAGTAACCGTAAATAATGGAATAAATGTAAATAACCTTCACCAATGTCCATTTTCCGGGTTATGTCGACTGCTNAAACAGTAACCGTAAATAATGGAATAAATGTAAATAACCTTCACCAATGTCCATTTTCCGGGTTATGTCGACTGCTTTTGTTTCCTACAATTCTGATTGCCTAGACTTAAACACTTTCTAGATTACTCGTAATCTGTTAAACATATTTTCCGTGTACTTATCGGGTCATAAGTACGAGTCTTAATTCTTCAGTATTGAATATATTGAATCGTAAACAAACCTTTATGGCCCTTTCACACTATCAAAGTTATTGAATTTATTAAATTCAATCCCTTGAATGCTGCGTGTCGTCATTCGGACATCATAATCGCGGCCATNTCAAAGTTATTGAATTTATTAAATTCAATCCCTTGAATGCTGCGTGTCGTCATTCGGACATCATAATCGCGGCCATTTTGTCTTTCAAGCCACTGAACGACTCAAATTCCTTCAAAGAATTTCGTTTAGAACTTCTCCCACCAAGGCGAACCGGGTTCAATCCCCGGCCGGGCCACTCCTGGATTTTCGCAAGNAATTTCGTTTAGAACTTCTCCCACCAAGGCGAACCGGGTTCAATCCCCGGCCGGGCCACTCCTGGATTTTCGCAAGTGGGAATCGTGCCGGACGATGTCACTCGTCCGCGGGTTTTCTCGGGGATCTCCGGTTTCCTCCACTCTTGCATTCCGGTGCTACTCTATTCTCACCTCATGTCACCATCATCGGCTCTCAAGACCTCGATGGCAAGAGCCCCCCAAATCTCTCAACTCAACTCGTTTAGAACATGTTTTATATTTTCTTGAATACGATTTTTTAACTAGCATTCCGATTTATTAAAACATTACAAATATAATATGCAGTGTCTTAATAAAGTAATTCATGCGTTATTAAGCTATGTATATTTAGCATATTCAGCATTTATTTATTTCATGCAAAGCAGGCCTAAATATGCCTATAATATGAAAAAATCTCTTTTTTTTTTGTCAAATTATTATTTGTTTAATTGAAATATTTGCAGAAAATTTTCAAGTTGCCACTTTAATATTTATTGAATACAGCTGCATGTGTGAAAAACTTTACAAAAGTTTGAAAAAAAAAGNTTTCAAGTTGCCACTTTAATATTTATTGAATACAGCTGCATGTGTGAAAAACTTTACAAAAGTTTGAAAAAAAAAGTTCAATTTCTATTGAATTAAATTTATCGAAGAGTGTATGAAACTTTCTGCAGTCAATAAGTTGAATNAAAAAAAAAGTTCAATTTCTATTGAATTAAATTTATCGAAGAGTGTATGAAACTTTCTGCAGTCAATAAGTTGAATATAATTGACTGAATTCAACAAAATATTGATGGTGTGAAATTGACTTTAAACGCAGCAAGGCGTCAGGTTGTAACATAGCAATTTTTAGGGGTTATGTTTAACATTCGTTATATAAATTTTAATTATATATGATTCCAGAGTACTTGCTTATGTTGTCACTTTCTTTAATATCATTTCCAAATTACGTTTTGTTATATGAGTTAACAGTATAATCTTTGGTTATTTTAATAGTTTATTGACATAAAGATCATTTGTAAATATTTTTCATTTGTTTCTAGACAGTATTCAGTNTTTGGTTATTTTAATAGTTTATTGACATAAAGATCATTTGTAAATATTTTTCATTTGTTTCTAGACAGTATTCAGAATTAACGTTATGTTTGTTATTTTTCATTTCTTTCCAAGAGAGTAGTCGGCATAAAATGTTTATTAAACAAAGTACTAAATCAAATTATCCTGGTTGTTTCTCGTCTCACCATTACTGATTGGCGTAGAGATGTGTCATGGTCAGACGACAGCCAATTGGAGAACAGGAGACAACATAAGTTGTGTAGAGGTAAAATATAACTATTATTTTCTGAAAGAATTTTTCTCGTCACCTCCAAAGATGGACGTGTGNTTTGGTTATTTTAATAGTTTATTGACATAAAGATCATTTGTAAATATTTTTCATTTGTTTCTAGACAGTATTCAGTATTAACGTTATGTTTGTTATTTTTCATTTCTTTCCTAGAGAGTAGTCGGCATAAAATGTTTATTAAACAAAGTACTAAATCAAATTATCCTGGTTGTTTCTCGTCTCACCATTACTGATTGGCGTAGAGATGTGTCATGGTCAGACGACAGCCAATTGGAGAACAGGAGACAACGTAAGTTGTGTAGAGGTAAAATATAACTATTATTTTCTGAAAGAATTTTTCTCGTCACCTCCAAAGATTNAGACAACGTAAGTTGTGTAGAGGTAAAATATAACTATTATTTTCTGAAAGAATTTTTCTCGTCACCTCCAAAGATTGACGTGTGTACGTCAAAAGAAGTGTTAATGATAGGATAAGGAATAATATATCTTAGTATTTATTAAATAATCGTGGNGACGTGTGTACGTCAAAAGAAGTGTTAATGATAGGATAAGGAATAATATATCTTAGTATTTATTAAATAACCGTGGCAATGTGTTTTCCAAATATTAATTGTTAATAATAGAAAAGAGAGAAAATTAATGTAATATATTTCAGAAGATTGATTAATAATTTGTTGAATGTGGTGAAGAAGAAAAACGAGTTCAATAAAAATAATTTGAAGTTGAGAACTGCTACGTTATGATTTTAAATGAAATTCTGTCATAAACGGTGCCCAACGTGATAATCGTAAATTTGTGATTTGTTTGGAACGTAACGACGTGGAGCGGGAGACCGTATATAGACGGCGACAGTCTTGCACGAGAGTGCAGCACTGATCTAGCTCGGTCGCTCTGGCCAGCCCTGCCGCCTCATTCGCATGCCGCTGCACAGGTGGCGTCTCTACTGAATCATGCACTTCATTGCATTTAAGTCACTCCAACTCTTCCTCCCCTCCCCCTTCGTCGACCATCGAAACTCCGCGCAGCCCCAGAATCGCCGCATACAGGAGACTGAGCAATACTAATAACAGAATTAGAAGTAACAACAAGTTCGTTAATAGGAAAAGTTTTCCAACGTATAATGTCTCTTGAATCTATTTGGCTAAGATAGTGAACACTAGTCACTGTACTGTTGTGTGGATGCCTGTAAAAGCAAAACTCCAAAATACCAGATCCATTGTGTACAGTCATTCCTTGTAAAGAAAATCTGAACATGAAACTGATGCCAGTCGTTCTCGATCACAGAGTACTTGAGGGGAATCTTCCTCCACCATAGTGGATTATTCGTTTCATAGTTTGTCCATATTTAAAAAAAAAAATNGAGTACTTGAGGGGAATCTTCCTCCACCATAGTGGATTATTCGTTTCATAGTTTGTCCATATTTAAAAAAAAAAATGGGAAATTACGAAAGTACCCCTATACCCAACTAGATTTTGGCCATACACGCAAGTGCAGGCGTAACAACTGAACTACGAACTCGTATTTGTCACAATATTGATTTTACCCCATTTTATGCACAATTAAAATTGTGGCGTAATAATGAGTTTCGTGAAAAGCTGTTCACGGTAAAAGGAGCACTTTTCGAAGCCCTGCTTAAGGTCTACTTTATGCACATTGTGTATTCTTCCGCCATATGTGCAATTAACATTGCAATGGGCCTGATCACTTTACTTATGCGTCGGTCAAGTGAAACTGTGAAATTATTGGGACAGTAAATAATTTTCAAATTTACTCGTTCTTAAGCCTACGTGCATACAAAAAACTTAACGCAAAATAAATGTCTTTCAGTATTCGCAAATATTTACCTAACTATTTTAATCCAATGTCAAAGTGCGGAATTATTTTCCCTCCGACGTGTGCCCGTTAAAATATATGTATGTAGATACCGGCAGTGACATTTTCCAAAAGATTATTTCAAAAGTTCTCACTTTACCGTGAATAGCATATAGATCCCTTGTCTTGTCTGTGCTGTTGTGGATAGTCAATAGCTAGTTTATTATAAGGGTAGTTTCGAAATTTTTAAAAAAAATATAAACAAGCTAGAAAAACCCACAACCCAATATTGCAGAAGTAGGTGCCACTTAAGAGTACAGAAGGTGAAACGGCCGCGTATCCCGCCAGCAAAATTACATTACTTGCCACCAACATGCCAGGACGCCGTTCCCCAACCAGCGCATGGTAACTTACTCGACAACAGGCAGCCCAGCCAATAGGATAAATTTCACAGCACGAAGTAGCCAGTCAGACACAAGACCCTCTTCCAGAGCATCGCAATCGGAGAATGGGTACCAACAAGCCGCCGCACCTCTGTCTATTTAACCTATTCTGTGACTCGAAGTCATGATTTCCGCCACTAGGGTCGTATGACTACGATGCGACCCTGGTTGCATTCCAGTGGCGGCTCAGCATATTTCATCTCACCCTGCACCAACCATTCAATTCTATCTTCGCAATAGTCCATTCTCCATCACTTCCAAATTTTCTGAAGCCCTGCTTAAGATCTTCTTTCAGGCAATTCCTCCGCCTCATGCAAAGAAAGCTTAACAGAGTCTAGAAAATCACACGAAAGAGACAGCGCACCACATTCGTACTCACTCGGTGTAATATATAGTATTTCGCATAAGAACTATTTCTTGCTGGGCATTACCAACACANACCACATTCGTACTCACTCGGTGTAATATATAGTATTTCGCATAAGAACTATTTCTTGCTGGGCATTACCAACACACCTGTTTTTGCCCTGTTTTTAAACATATTAATTACAAATAAAAAATTATAATTTATAAATCAAATATAAGTAAAAGTTCAATTTAATCAAAAATAAGATAATTTTCTTTTAACATAAGTACACTTAACAGCCAAAAAAAAATTGATACACCTGCCTAATATCGTGTAGGGTCCCCCCGAGCACGCATAAGTGCCGCAAGACGACGTGGCATTCACTCGACTAATGTCTGAAGGTATGCAGGAGGCAATTCACACCATGAATCCTGCAGGGTAGTCCACAAATCCAATCTGCGCCAATTTGAGAAAGGGTTGCACGTCTGTCATGTTTAATGATTCTCGTCAGTCGTCGTTTGTCCCGTTCTTTCACGACCTTTTTCCGGCCGCAGCGATGTCGAAGATTTGATGTTTTACCGGATTCCCGATATTCACGGTACACTCGTGAAATGGTCGTACGCGAACATCCAAATGTTATCGCTACCTCGGAGATGCTATGTCCCATCTCTCATGCGCCGACTATTACACCACGTTCAAACTCACTTAAATCTTGATAACCTGCCACTGTAGCAGCAGTAACCGATCTAGCTGCCGTTCACCTCGCGTTACTCTGATTGGTTCCATACCTCTGTTATTTGCATACGCACGCCTATACCAGTTTTTTTGGCTCTTCAGTGTAGTTCTCTTTCTCCAGCGTGTACTGACGTCACACGAAGCTCAGAATAACACTGTTGTTTCTTTATGCTCACGAATCTACGTACGTATCTGCAACTTCTCTTACACACGAGACGAGTCACTAGGTAGTTATCCCGAATAGGTGTCACATGCAAAGATACTGTATTATATTGCCATGGTCATCAGCTGGCGCAAGCCACACCTGTTGTCGTTACATATACCTATATGTGCATGTGTCAACTACTTAGAAAATCGACCAGAATTTGGGTTGCATTTTCTTGTGCCCAAAGTTAATAATTGCGTGGAAAAGCAAAATGATCTAAGTGCCAAAAAGTGGTTTCTTAGTAAACAGGAAAAAACTGTGGATCAATGCCTGCAGATATGCAGCAACTACCGTCTGTTGATGCTGATAAAACAATTAGGAAAATTATTGGAACTTTAATTTTATAGCTGTGCATTGGCATTGGCACATAAATCAGTTGTATGTAAGAAACTAATTTTTTTTTCTATTTTGGCACTTAGATCAATTACCTTTTCCACTCTACAATTTTGTTTTAAACTCATCTTTGCTTATGATACCAATTTTTGCTTTCGTTTAAGAACTGCTATTAGCCAAGTCTGTTGCCTAAAACAATTTTCAGATTTACGGCATATGATATGGACTGCAGTTAGAAAACAACCCAAAGTTAACACTATTGGACCTTACAACTTACGAAAAAAAACTGTCAATACGACAAATTACATACAGTGTACCTGGCTACCCAAATACTAAAGAAATTAAGGTTATTTTCACAAAATTATGTAAACGAAACTATAACAGACGGTCCCATAAAATGTTCAGTGATTTTAATGATTGGTTAAATTTTAGACTTACGACAGAGATTTCTATTTCACGGATTGTTCACAAAGAAGGGAAAAGTTATTACAAGTCCTAAGGTGAAGGTTTTATTTTTTTAATGCTTGGTTCAAAACAAATTTTTAGGTCCTTTTTGTGAAGCTTATTTTTGTCTTCACGATTCGTTATCCTCACTGTACGAATTTCATGAGTGCTTCCGTGCATTCAAGTCTCCGCATNTTATTTTTGTCTTCACGATTCGTTATCCTCACTGTACGAATTTCATGAGTGCTTCCGTGCATTCAAGTCTCCGCATAGAGATCACTGTTTTTATCTGGATTTTCTTCTTCAAATAGTTTAATACCTATATCTGCAACCCAAATTTAAATTAATACAGTGCCACAAAGACATATTTATTTGATTCTCCAGTTCTTTTCCACCCTCAAGTTAAGATTACCTACTCTACCAAAGAGAACAATGCACTTCGCCCAGATATTTTCCCTGACTTTTAAAGTCAATAGGGTTACTTGATTGTGGTTTAATGGAGTCTTTACTGCCAATTCAGGTTGTTGAACAACAGCAACATTAGATAATATTGTTCCCGGATGGCTATTCTCAGCGACTAACATGGCAGTTAACCAAAAACTAGCAGTGTCCAAATATTTATTTTCTTTAATTTTAATTTTTGTAATTTTGACATTTGTGTTGTGTTTATTTCAGATACTATCGTAAAGTACTTGGCCATATATACGATACAATAAATTGTCCACGTGAATTGGTAGAATTAAAATTGAAATAAAAATGAGCAATCAATGTTTAAAATTAAAATTATTTCAGCATCTAGATCTAGATCTAACACATCTGGGGTAGCGACTCATCAACGTCAAAACCGGAGACAATAATAACGACGACTATAACTGGTTAGACATATTCAACAAGAATTCTATATTTTAAACAGCCATTCATTAGATCATACTTTTACCTGCACTACATTTAATTTACATTTGATGCGGCGATTACGATTATCATTTCATTTTACGAAGCACGCTCATACCAATGTCATTATTTCAGTTAAGCCGTTGATAAAATAAATATATTGAAACAATTTTGAAATCGTATTTGGTACATTCCTTACTGCACAGCGTCGTGGATGATAAGATTCTCAATTTAAAAAATCGCTTGCTCCTGTCGAAGTTTCTTCATGTGACAGTGTGGTCGACCGAGCGAGGCAGCTATTTCNCAATTTAAAAAATCGCTTGCTCCTGTCGAAGTTTCTTCATGTGACAGTGTGGTCGACCGAGCGAGGCAGCTATTTCCGGCGCGAAGTGGAATTTCCGCTGTCCACACGCTGTAGGTCCAGCTACCGGTTCCAAGCGGCAGCTCCGGGCTTACTGGTATCCGCATCACCTCCAACCCCGCTTTACTCGCGAGCATGGATTACACGCCAGCATACATATGCTTCCCTTTGTCGATTCCTCTTGCAGGCGACCCAATTTTGTCGTTTCCCGCTAATTGCCAGAGCAAGGGCCTGCCACGAAAATTTGGCAACCTGTAAACTGAAAACTCTGTTTTTTGAAACCTTGCCGTTTTTCTTCCAATTACTAAGCTCGAATCAGCTTGAAGATGCGAAGAATCCTTGGGTTCGAATCTTGGATAAGTCCTATATACATGTACTGTTAGAGGCGTGGGCTTATGTTTATTGGTTAGTCTTAACTGAAATTCACTCCATGAATAACTTACTAAAAAAAACTAGATTAAAAGAGATAAAACTAAATGGTATCAAGTGAGTCCACGACTTTGCCGATAGTTCGAACCAAGAAATTCTACTGGGGATACGTGATTATTTTTAAATACAGCCCGCTAATTGGTTTCGTCTCCAAAACCTTTTTGGTGGTGATTACTACATAGCGATTATTTTTGATTGAATGTNGATTACTACATAGCGATTATTTTTGATTGAATGTACTTTAAAACAATACAGTAATTAACTGTCTGATATTTATTGTATATGATTAACAACAATTTTAAAAGCCAGAATGTATTTTGGTCACGTAAAGCAAAATACGGAGTAGGTACATGCACTTAATTAGGTATTGCAATTATTATTATTATTATTATTTTCAATACTTAAACAGCACGCATTTGTGTTGTTCCTATTTTAGTAGTCCCATAAACTCATTGATCAAAGGTCGAAAAATATTTTTATTTCAGAGATAATGCCTGCAAACACATGACACATCAGGCACGTGGATAACTCTATTATCAAACCTGCTATAATCTATTCGCGGTTTCTTCGCACTTTTTGAATCAAACCTTTCAAAAATCTGCTCATGTATAACGTGTTTGGTTGTTTCCTAAAAATGGCGCGTATCACAAGAGTTTTATTCACGCGTTAACATAAAAGTACATTATTTTTAGTTCAATTGAACTGTTCCTACATTTTATTTATATATTATAATATTTAATTTACATGAATAAAAACAGGGAGGAAATAGGTGTGTTGGCAACGCCCACTTGTAAATAGGTCTTATGGAGAATAATATTAAATTGAGTGCGCACGAATCCGGCGCGTTGTCCCTTTGATGTAATTGACTATATTTGGTGGAGCTTTGTTAGCATGAGGTGGAGGAAAATCCTGGAAGTAAAACTTAAGCAGGGCTTCAGGAAAGTAGGAAGTTGCCGTGAACAGCCTACATATAACCCGAGATTGCTTTTATGAACAACCACACGTACGCTTTTGTAGTAAGGGCAACAAATTAGTATACATGAAACGACTTAGACGTAAGTTTTCGAAATTTATTGAGGAAGAATGAATGCGAAGAGATAAATAACCAAGACTCGTCTGCACTATCAGATTAAAGTACAGGCATACTTCAGATGTATTGTATGCGGTACTGAGGACCTACGTTGTTGATTCGCACTGGCCGTATCCCCGGAAAGACGATGCACGACGGGGCCACGGTAGTGCAGTGATTAGATTACTCGCATCCAGCCTAGGCGAACCAGGTTCGGTTCCCGTCAGGGTCGCTCCTGGATTCTCGCTTGTGGGAATCGCGCCGGACGATGACGCTGGTCGGCGGGTTTTCTCGGAGATCTTCCGTTTCCCCTGCCCTTGCATTCCGGCGCTGCTTCATACTCACATCACTTCACCCTCGTCGGCTTTCAAGACGTCGACAGCTCGACTCGGCTCCTGTCAGCGACGGCCGACGTTAGCGTGCGAGAGACGAACCTAGGGTCGCCGACGACGGGAGATGCTCTCGCCCTGGAGCCTGGACGACGAGTGCGGCCCCGCGGGCAGGAGACGTCGCGAGACCCCCCTCTCCCCACCGGGCGACGCCGGCGGGACGCCCCGCGCTCCGGCCAATCAGCGCGGCTGCTGCACCTCGCCAAGGNTCTGCCATGGTACGGGGCATTCAAAATAATGGTACACTGCCACAAAACACAAAATTATGGTACGTTAAAAAAAAAAGTAACTTTCATTACACAACTACAGTTGTTAGAACGTTTCAATACTTATATAGTCAATTCACGGTTACTTCAAACTTTTCTGAAGCCCTGCTAAAGTTCTACTTCCAGGATATTCCTCCACCTCATGGAAGCAAATGTTAAGTAAGTCAAGAAAATTTACACCAAATGGACTCAGAGTAATAATATTTTGTACAAGAACAAATTTTACTAGGAATTAGCAACACACCTATTTTACACCTGTTTTATTAATATTAATTCAATTAAATATTATAACTTATAGATAAAATATAATTAAAAATGCAATGTAGCCAAAAACAAGGTATTTTTATCTTAACACAAGTATACAACGCTTGTGGCACGCCACATATTTAGGAAACAGTGAAACACGTCATACCTGGGGTGATTTTTCTAAGGTTTGATTCTAAAAGTGTGAAGAAACCGCGAATAGACTATATCAAATGCAAATAAAATATTTGAAATAAAAGAAATTTGAACATTTCCTGGTTTGTAAATCACAAAATAATCATTCCACCTTGATAAGATATGATAATCAAACAAACACCTCTCACTACACAGCAATGAAATGTGTTAACTAAAATACGCCACATTGCCCGCACAGAATACAAAACAACACAACGTGACTGACAACAATAAACGATGAACTGACAAACTAAAAGGGAACAACGGAACATCACCAGAAACCGGAAGAGTATTGATACATTTCGATCTCGATATCTTGTTCGTGAAACCTTTAAAAGTTCAACCTCTAATTATGGTTCGGCTTACACCAAGCATGCTGCAAACGGATTATCGTTTATTATACTTTTGAGTCATTAGCTGCATATTTTTATTGTAGTCAGATTATGGTACATTTATGTGGTATACGGTACACATGATCTAACTATGGTACAAGTACCATGAAAATGGTACGCCTAGCATCACCGCGGCCGCGGTGCACGGCGCGCCGAAAGGAGGAGAAATACAACGTACCTACGATTTTTTTTACCCGAGCCGCCACAACCTCGTGGCTGGACCGGCGGC
>NQII01007557.1:74022-90218 GCA_002778355.1 Clitarchus hookeri
GGGGGGGGAGCAGGTCCTGGCAGAAGGAGGCAACGTCAACAACGGGCTGAAGAAGGCCCCCTTTCGCGACGACGTCACGAACCGCGCCGTTGGCCCTCGGACAGCAGCTTCTTCAAAAACGCGTCCCGCGGGAGTCCTCCTCCAATCACGATCGCCGTCCCCTCCCCGCGGAGGACCGAACCCTACCCCTGCTGCCTGCTCCCCGCCAACCCCCTTGGCGACTCCGGGGGTCAGCAGTCGGGCCCCGCGCCCTCCCCCCCTCTCCTCGTCTCACCGAAGGCATAACCTCCCCACCTATTTAAAAGAGCCGGTCCCGGGTTCACGCTGAGTCTTTGCTTGTCGACGGGTGGCAGGTTTCGCCGCCCCGAGAACTTACCGGAAGAGGAAGACAGATCTCCGGCGGCCAGAGTGCGGGGCGGTCGCGTGTGCAACGTCGGGTCCGCGGTACCCACCTCGCCAATAACAATATATTTCTCTTCTTCTCGCCTGCCGAAGACCGCACGAGCGAGGGAAAGACGGTAAAGAGAGAGAGAGAGAGGGAGGACGGGAAAAAAAGCAGGAGAAGTAGTAAAAACGGACACGGGCGGGCACCGCGCGTAGGGTGGGAAGGAGGACGCGCAGAGCGGAGAGGAACGAACGGGCGACCGTCTGAGGCGAGCCATTCCATCTCCGACCGCCGGCCAGATACGTCGGCCGACACCACACCGCTCCCGCAGGCGACGTCGCGAGCTGTCCGCAGGTAAGACGACCTTCTTCTGCCTCCTCTGCTAACCAGCTGTCCGCTCCTCCTTCCTCCAGTCTGCTCTGCATGCACACTCCCAGCCGCTGCCTGGCTTGAAAGCAGCGAGAATTGGGTGTAGGGGAATACATGTTAATGAAATTCGGTTTTTATTGAAAGCAATTTCGAAGATATGAATATGTAACGAAAATCTAAGTGTATGAAATGATACTCTCAACCTCTGTATCGACGCAAATATAACAATTTATTTTTCAGTAATTGTTTTGTTTAATTATTATTAAATTTTCTGATCTTTCCAGCAAATAGGCTATAAATTAATGTTTAAAAAATAAGTCTTGATAGCAAAGAAACGCGTATTTTCTGATTGAAAAATTTCCCTGGTGTTATGTATCCAGGAACGCAAAAAAACCGAATTTCATTAACAGGTATTTCCCCGTTGTATCTTATTTCAATGTGAGTTGTCTTATTTCGGTTAGTGTGTTAGTTTGTATTCTTTTTACGTCCCAAAAACACTAAATTTGCAATTTCTGCGGGTCGTTGTGTAAAAAATATTACGTCTATAAATTTTTTTTTATTCGAGAAATAGTTCTCGTAAGTAATGTTTACAAGTCGAACATCATTTCATACAAACATAAAATAATGAATTTTTCTATGACCGGCACCCGTGAAAGGGCATGGTACATAAATTAATGCTGAACAAGTTAATTGAGGTTTGCAGGTTTCTGGAAGCCAATACAGAACAATCAAGAAAGGGCTATCCTAAATAACAATTTCTGCGTGTGTACTTTGTGAGCAAATATTTTGACGGAACGCTTCATTCCTTTAGCGCGATATCCTACGGCGCACTAAAACGTGCAAATCTACGGCGTAAGGAACAGTTGGACAGTAATACATCTCGCTGGCAGAATACTTGCTTACAAATATAGCGGAAAACATTATCTAGGATTGTCGTTTCTTAGTCTATCTATATTCGCTTCCAAAAAACCCGTAGAACTTTATGAATGTATAAACTGTTTGTTTATGTACTACACTCATGATGGGGGTGTCACTCAACCCACAGAATTTTACACTTTCTGCCCAATAAATTTTCACCGTTCTTTTGTTATTTCCGTCACTTTACCATTAACTTATTTGCAAGCACAAGACTATTATGTACCGGCCGCAGAACTCAGTGATTCAAAATAATTACTTGTACACGCCGAAAAAAAACTGGCTTGGTGAATTTCTACAAAACATTTTCTAGCTGCCACTTTTTTTTAAACTGTACTGAAGATTTTATGCAGATTGCCCCAGCGCGTGGGATACTAACAAGTTAAGCTAAAGTTATGATATTTTTCCACTATCTGTATTAAGGAAGAAAAATAATAATCCCACTATGGAGATGGAGAGACACATGTCCTTAAAAACTCCTTGATATCCGTTCCAGCTGTGAAAGTAGGAAATGACTTGTGTTGTGAATTAACAGTGTGAAAAATGTGTGCTCGTTTCTTGAACTTTGTTAAAATTCACCTAGCCAAATGATTTATGATGATAATAAATGTTTTGATAGTAACTGCAAAATTGCTTGATATTGGTCATAAAATAAATACACTATTTGTGACCAACAGAAGAGGGGCGAGCACTATAAAACGTTTTGTTGTCGTCACAGAACATTTGTTAGTTTCAATTTTAACAAAATATTTTAATTACTCTTTTCGGTACGGTGTCAAAATAATTTATATTTTTTTGGTTGTATCAGGCTATAACTTTCGTACTGAACCAATTTTAAGGTTTTGTACTTCTGAGCTATTCTGGATTTTGAACAACTCTGTTTGCATAAAAGTGGAGAATCTACTTCGGTTGGAATAAACACGGATGCAACATATACTTTCGAGAAGAAAAAAAACAGCTTTTTCTTTGGCACGTACGTCTTGGTGTTTCCAAGATTGTCAGCTTGGACTGCGTAAAAAAAGAATACTTTGAAAAAGTTAACACGCGGTTCAGTGATCTGATTCGCATCAGTCAGAACTTGTACTAGCATCAGGATGTTCTCCTGTTGTCTACGGCTCTAGTTGCAGCAATCCAAATATTGCTGAAGTGATGCTGTAGTAGGAACAAAGTATTACATACTGTGTGAACTATATTTAGTTGTAGGTAAGATAAATGTTGGTATTAAGGCTGGGCTACAATTAATTCAGCACACGCACAGTATGCACACAAACAGTACAAACCTTAAGCTAAAATTTTGCCGAATACTGACAAATTTTCTGTTGTCTTGAAATTTGCAAGTTATGATCTTTGATGCAATTTGTTTACGTGTGTTGGCCACATTGGGAAATAATAAACTATTTTATCGTTTATGTTATTGTTTTCGCATCATCCCGTGCTAGGTTATCAAAAATTGACGGAACGCCGAAATTTCATTAGTCCCACGACAATCGCCGACGATATCCAATGAAAACTAATTACCGCACGTATGCCGCCAATTTTTTCCTAACGCCAGTCAAGTTCATTACTTTTCCGACAATTTTCATCTTCACATGAGCTTGGTAGTACGCACGTTCTGATTGGCCACGCACAGCGCACACGCAAGGGAATTATGAAATACACGGGAACTTTCTGTGCCCATCGCCTGCGCTGCTTTTCTGCACATGTACCGCACGTCATTGTGGCGAGATTCATGCTGACACGTGTATTATACTTATTTTACCTGTCCTATGTTCCGTATTAAATCAACTGCGGCCCGGCCTCAGGTTTTATGCAATATTCATGTATTTGCTAACGACTCGGGAAAGGAAAATTTCGCGTTTCAAACGACCTGTAGGCTGGACTCTAACAGTCCTGTGTAATTTTGAGCTTCAGCTTTCTGTCCATCGACTGCTGCTCCAGTGTGTAGCCAGCGTTGACCTCAGACCAAGTGGCATGGGATTCGCTGCTCGTACTCTCACGTGCCTGTCATAGGCTCAGGATTCATATGGGCAGGTCTAACATACTGTGCTTGAAATCTGCAGCTTTTCCTAAAGTGGATTCTCGAAATCCCTGGGCCCTACGTGAAACCCCGATTACGGAAGCTTTTAACAGTCTCCAGATGGATTGTGGGAGCATCATTTTTTTTTTTTTTTTGTTCATATGAGCGCGTTCTTTTCTCGGCGTGAATACGTCATTCCTCTCGTGACTTGCGTCTTTCTACGTGCCGGGGTTTCTATTTGGTGAATCTACTTTCTGGATAGGCGCGCGGTCCGGGAGCTTCCGCGAACGAGCGTCTGGCGAGGGGGAAACACGATCTGTTTCAAGGCTGCCTGGCGTCATCTCAGAGGAAACCTTGGCCGAGAAGANAAGCCTTCTCCCCAGTCTCGCGTGTTCTCAGCTGCCGGGGGGTGACACGTAACAGCGGCCCTGCAACGTCGGTCGGCCGATACGTGCAAACGAGTTCTTCAACTTGGCGCGCGGCGTAATCCTGGGGGACGTTTCATTCAGGGACGGGGGGACCCCGTGCGTCTGCTTACGCGTCTTGGGTCACTCCGCGTTCGCAGCAGGCCCCGTGCTAAGTAACCTGACTCCCTGGCCGAAAGACCTGTAAGCGTACCTTTTTCCATCCTCGTCTTCCCACCGCGTTCAGTCAGCGGAGCCAACGAACTTCGGAACATCCTCAATACTAGTCGATTGATACTGATCACTCATAAAGATGAGCGACATGAATTTAATTTCCTGAACGATTAAAATTTTCCAATGATAATATGTAAAAAGTGTTGTATATTAAAATGATTTCATATTTTAGAAATATAATAATCCAACCAACTATATCTNTGATAATATGTAAAAAGTGTTGTATATTAAAATGATTTCATATTTTAGAAATATAATAATCCAACCAACTATATCAATTTTTATTTTATATAACTTCTATAATCGAACTGTAAGATATACCTCTAAGCTTCTTGGCGTCCAATTGTATAGGCAGTCACCTAGTTCGCCTATACCGTAGCGCCGGCTTAGTGCAAAGTCCTTCTGCNTGATAATATGTAAAAAGTGTTGTATATTAAAATGATTTCATATTTTAGAAATATAATAATCCAACCAACTATATCTATTTTTATTTTATATAACTTCTATAATCGAACTGTAAGATATACCTCTAAGCATCTTGGCGTCCAATTGTATAGGCANATTTTTATTTTATATAACTTCTATAATCGAACTGTAAGATATACCTCTAAGCATCTTGGCGTCCAATTGTATAGGCAGTCACCTAGTTCGCCTATACCGTAGCGCCGGCTTAGTGCAAAGTCCTTCTGCTAACTGTGTAAAAGGAAAATAAAACATAAGCTTGCTCTTCAACTGAAATGTCTGAATAAATCAAATGCAATAATTTAGGTTCTCCAGCAATCATTTTGGCTTAAGACCTTATTTATACAAAAAAAAAGAGTCACTAATTCCGACACAAGTACACGATGGAGTACGCGCAGTGTCATAGGATCAAGCATTTCTATTTTCATAGGTACACGTCTTATGATCTGTGCTTTTCCACCGTAGCCTACGGCGCTTGCGTAGTAAGGAATCGCCATGTGCTCACGTGAAGAATGCAAAACGTCTTATTATTTTATTTCTGCGAATTTCTTGCCGACCGCTCACATGTAGGTATTTTCAACTGCGCTAATCAGTGCAAAATTAAATCTTACGAAGGAAATACGCATTCCACGGAATGCTTAATACCTCGCCGATTTCCGTTAATTTTCAGCTTTAAAAAATGTGTGTGCTCTGTGTGTGCTTGGATACTTCGCAGGAAATCGTTTCACTTAGAATAATTTTAGATGGTAAAAAATAATGATATGCAGGAAAACAATTAACACATTCATCTTTCCATTCCAACACATCTGTTCCTGAATATCGTCGAGTCTCACAAGGCCTTTTCCTTGTTCATTTTTAATAAATTTCTTGTTGCAGTCGTGTTAGCGTGGGAATAATTTGTTTCGCCTGATGCTCAGGCGACAATTTCAGTAGTCGTATGTTTGAAGTCTGCATATGAACCGCACAATTTGCGCATAGTGAGGAAAGTTTTTTTTTTTTTTTTTTTTTGGTTGCGCCGAAACCCGATGTGTCCGATGTTGACGTTGGAAGGGGGGATGCATAATTGTAGCGTTAATTCAGATTGGTGTCATTATTTTGTGACAAGCCAATTTTGGTTATGAAATATTATATAGTTATATCATAATTGGAAAGGGGGAGCGAATTGTAAGTCGCGCCGTCACGATGATGAGATTATTTCCTGGAAACCATATATTAAATCCATTAATGTTTGGATTTCCGAAACAACACATGCTGATATAAACGGGAATGTAAATACCTGTAACAGCTGAATAATGTGATTAGTGAACATACTGCCATAAACGTGACCACTATGCCATCACACGAGCTGCGTTCAAACAAACAAGTTTTGACAAAATTACATATTATCGGGGATGAAATTATTGTATACCCACCGTTCTCAGTCACTAACTAGAAAATGTATTTGTAATGTGTTTTTTTTANATCGGGGATGAAATTATTGTATACCCACCGTTCTCAGTCACTAACTAGAAAATGTATTTGTAATGTGTTTTTTTTTAAGAAGAAATTATGTAACTCGGCATTGCAGTTTTGTGCTTTGTGTATCCCAGCCATCAGCCACGTTTGTTTAAAAAAAAATATTTTTTCTATATATAATATTGAATGCTTTCCTAGATTGCAACACGTGTACAAGTACGTAAAACGCNAAAAAAAAATATTTTTTCTATATATAATATTGAATGCTTTCCTAGATTGCAACACGTGTACAAGTACGTAAAACGCGATGAAAAGCGCGTGTCCTGTTTAAGAGCAGGTTCAAATGAGCCATAATTTACAAGTTCATTCGGTAAACGTACAGCTTTTCATATATTCTGTTTCACACTCCTCGATAATTTTCTAATAATTTACCACGAAACATGATTTTAATACAGGCCGCGATGCAAATTAAAAATGTGCGTATTTCTACCTACACGGTAGCAGTAAAACTTTTGGCAGGTGGTTAATTAGGGAATTGTGTACCGTTGTACCGTGCATAAGGAATTGTTACGAGATAATAGCAAGAATGATTACGGTCCCCTTCAAGGTGGTAGTGCTACTCGAACACGTTCGTGTAAGGAGTTGTGAAGACGGCTGCAGACAGCAGGCATCTAGCAGTAGGCAGGACCCTCTTGTGGCTCCAGACGAGGGCAGAAACGTCAAGGGAGAGGCTCGGAGAAGAAGGGCCAAGGTCAAGGAGTAGGAGAATATTTCGCCACGGTCTTTGTTGTGGTGAAGAGCCCAGCACTTACCTGGTGGATGGCAGGCAGCCGCTGCGCCGCGGGTGGAGTCCAAGTTTGCCCGGGCCGGCAGATCCACACACCGTCAAAAATGTGCAACTGTCTTCCACAGGATTCCACGTCCAGCTACTGGACCACCCACGTTTCTACCACTAACACGATACGCGCCGTCGTCTTTCGATATCTGCCATCGGGATCTGTTCTCCAAGGTTTCTGCTGCCGTGTCGTCCACCCGTCTGATGCAATGCTCGCGGCATCCAACAAAAGTCCCTCCGGAACTTAAGCGCCAGCTAACTTCAGGAAGAGTGATGAAAGACGTTTCAACGGGTGTACTAAATTAATTTAAAAAATGGTCATTGTTTATTCATGTAAAGCTCGCGCTTCGTTATTGGCTGTTGCTTGCGCAACGTGCTGAAAGAAACTCTCGTAATCGGCTGCACGTCATAATTGACAGTAAGGTGTATCTACGTACACACAGGATCAATAATTCCTTCTGCTGCTACACCTGAAACGAAAAATTAACATGTAAATTGATGGGGGGTTAAATAGCCAGCTGTTAATGGGAGTTCAATAGCCGGCTAATGTGCTAATCGTCACATAATCGNAATTGATGGGGGGTTAAATAGCCAGCTGTTAATGGGAGTTCAATAGCCGGCTAATGTGCTAATCGTCACATAATCCGTACTGAAAAGCTGATATAATTGCACATTCCAAACACTGTGATTTGAAAAAAAAAAATACCAGTCCTAGGAAACCTTGGCTCCGGTCTTGCTCATCAAATTACGAGGATATGTTTTTTTGCGCTNAAAAAAAAATACCAGTCCTAGGAAACCTTGGCTCCGGTCTTGCTCATCAAATTACGAGGATATGTTTTTTTGCGCTGCACTAGGAACTGCTTCCAACGTCTTCATAGGTTTAAGTCTACAGTATATTGCTCTCGTGTCAACAGACCCCGAGAGACGATGATTTCCTGCGTCGAATACCGACAACTTCTGGTTTCCAGGTTGTCGGCGAGGATAGGTGGATGATGGAGTTGTGTGGGGGGGGGGGGTTTGTCACCACCAGCGAGAGGGAAAGGAGTTGACATTCTTAAATCACTTTTGTTTTTGCGTCTTACATCCGCCCTCCTCCCCATCAGGTCAATCCTCTGCGGCTTCTCGCTCCAATACGCAGCAAAGAGAACAGGACGAAGTTCTGTGGCGGTTTACCGACCTTTGCCGCCCGCGGGAACTCCCTCCCTCACCAACCATCTTCGAATGCAAGAATGTCTCTCCCTCCTCTGCCGCCGATGCTATAGGCAGTTCGCGATAAACTGAGCACATTTGAAAGCCCGGCTTAAAAGGTTGTCTCATCCCTTTTACGTAAATAATTCGTTTTAGTGCCATAACAGAAGTGCCAGGGGCTCATCACTGAAAATGTTTCATTATATAATAATTGCATTTAGTTATTCTGTGCAAATTTTTGTAGGTGATTATTAATGGATGTTCCCTGGTTGTCATTAAAAGGCGAGAAAGAATTTAAATATAGAATTTTGTACTAAGTTAATTGCTTCATAAATATGCGTTAGTAGTTCATATATAATGTCTATAATGATGAATAAAGCAATTAACTAAACTTATATTGTAAGATTTTTCGATAAATCCTCCAATTTTAATTAGGAAGAAATAAATTTAGAAATTCAATATATTGAGTGACATGGGCTTTTAAGGTGCCTCTATAGTAAAAAAAAACTTTTTAAAAGCTCAAGGTCACATCCGNATATATTGAGTGACATGGGCTTTTAAGGTGCCTCTATAGTAAAAAAAAACTTTTTAAAAGCTCAAGGTCACATCCAGCCGTAAGGAAGGGCTTTGACGGCAGCGATGGAAAATAGCATTAACAACCTTCGCGTGTGTTCAGTTTCCTCGGAATTGTAAACGGTGACTAGGGTTTTAATACAAAATATGTTCAGAAAACGTACAGTCGCTATNGTTCAGTTTCCTCGGAATTGTAAACGGTGACTAGGGTTTTAATACAAAATATGTTCAGAAAACGTACAGTCGCTATAGTTTAAAACATCTTACACGGAGGGTTACTTAACAGCGATTTTTGCTCACTTTGACAATTTTCAACGACCACGGATGTTTCAATAACTAAATTAATAAATTGGCAACAAAATACAGATTTTAATTTTTTCTCCGAAAAATATTTACATTGAAATGTTCCTCAGATTTTTTTTTTAAAATGTGAATAAACACAACTGTTTACAATGAGACCCGTATGACTACAAGAGAGGTTTCTTAATATCTGCGTGTATGTACATTGTGTATTCTTCCACCATACGTAAGATTAACGTCGACATGGGCATGGTCACTTTATTCATGCTTCAGTCAAGTGAAACTGGAATTATTACAAAAGTNGTAAGATTAACGTCGACATGGGCATGGTCACTTTATTCATGCTTCAGTCAAGTGAAACTGGAATTATTACAAAAGTAAACTCTTTTTACGGATTTGCTCATTCTTACACTTGTATGACTTAGTATTAGAAAAAAAATAAGTATCCACAAATGTTTACCCAACACTTTTAATTCGACGTTAAGACGTGGAACTATCTTTTCTCTGCGTCGTCACCATCTTAACTGGGTGCTTGCCCAGTCAGCGTGCCCGTTAAAATATATGCCTTTCAGCTGTTTCTTATCCTTTAACCACATTTTTTAACTAAATATTGCCATNTAAGATTAACGTCGACATGGGCATGGTCACTTTATTCATGCTTCAGTCAAGTGAAACTGGAATTATTACAAAAGTGAACGCTTTTTACGGATTTGCTCATTCTTACACTTGTATGACTTAGTAATAGAAAAAAAATAAGTATCCACAAATGTTTACCCAACACTTTTAATTCGACGTTAAGACGTGGAACTATCTTTTCTCTGCGTCGTCACCATCTTAACTGGGTGCTTGCCCAGCCAGCGTGCCCGTTAAAATATATGCCTTTCAGCTGTTTCTTATCCTTTAACCACATTTTTTAACTAAATATTGCCATGCCAGCAATGAACACTGTGTGTATATTCCACCGCACTCAGAAGTTAACGTCCAAGGCTAAAATAAATATATTTATTGACTATTAGTCCAAATGTGAGGGTTTTCAAAAGTGCTCACTTTACCGTGAATAGCTTATAGGGGCAGTGACATTTTTCAAAGTTCGATTCAAAAGTGCCCAGTTGATCGTATACAGCCTGCACGCCAAGGGTCTGTCGCTTCTCGTCTGATTTCGTGTTCTGACCAAATCCACCCCCTCCCCCCTTCTCAATCACAAAGACTGGTTCCAGATCACGAGGTGCTCTCGGCAGACGATAGTAAACAATTATGGGTGCCCCCCCCCCCTTCCTCTTTTGTCTTCACAACCTTATACGAACGCACTACGAACACGACACGCCGGGTCATCTGTCGATATCCGTCACCGGGTTTGTATTCGCTCCTCGCTTTTGTTTCTTCCCAGCGTGCTTCTTGAAATACATTCCTCCTTCAAGCCTTTCACGTTGAAAGGATAAAAAAAGATATACTGCGGCCACGCAGATTTGAAATTGCGGTATGCTGTATGAGCAATACTCGTAACTCGGACTGCAGCGCGTTAATAATTCCAGTAAAGGCCTCACAACCAATAAAGAGCGTCCCGAGGAGAACGGAGTATGAAACAGAAACTCTTGATTTTCAAGTAACGTATTTACGGATGCGATACTCTGGGAGATTCACGTCATTTCGCATATTAATTTCGTGACATACTAGGTGTCGTAGAAGAGCATGTTGGTTTCACGCATGTCGTCGGGTCTCTTGTCATGAGACCCACTCTGGAGAAGTCTGAACCTATAGTAAAACCTACATTCAGCACTAGGGGAGGCATAATTCCACGTGGGCGAGACGAGCAAAATTACATCTACTCGAGCAGAGTACTGTTAACTCTATCCTGGTGCCGTTTTATGGTGCGAAATGATATGGTCTAGATGCAAAACTGCATTACCGGGATTCGAACCCGGAACTCGACTATTCGAACGGACTCGATCACGGGAACAGGTGTCAACTCGAGGTGACCAGAATGATATTTCCGGTGCACACAGACTTCTCTACACAGAATTATTTTTATACAGGATATGGGAAAACTAGCGATAATTTGTCATTTTCCCAGCACGGGTGTCTCGAAATTGCAACTCGAAATTGGTAGCTACTGCAAGTAGTGAGTTCTATTTACAAAAGAGCACGAATTTCCATTTTATCAACACATTTACTTTCGTAAAAATTCCACAATTTCTCTTCTATGACGCATAAATAAAGTGAGACGGTCGATCGCAATGTTTATTTTACATATGGCAGAAGGATACAAAATGAGATGGAAAAGTAGATCCTAGACAGGGTTTTCGAAAATGCTCCATTACCCGTGAATTACGCATAGGAATGTTGTGACCGGCGGAGTCTTGTATAGTCTATTCTCGGTAACTTCACACTTTTTGAATGAAACCTTTGAAAAATCACCCTATGACGTGTTTGGTTGTTTCCTAAATGTTGCGTGTTTCACGAGCGTCTTTACTTCTTTTAACATAAAAGTACCTTATTTCTGGTTAAACTGTACTTTTATTTATATTTTATACCTATGAATTATAATATACGTACTTATAATTAATATAAATAAACCGGAGAGATAATCGCTGTGTTGGTAATGCTAAGTAAGAAATACAGTAGTTCTCATGCAAAATATCATTAAACTGTGTGCGCACAGATTGCGGGGAGTTGTTCCTTTTAGTATTTTCTAGACTTGGTTAAACTTTGTGTGCACGAGGCGGAGGAATATCGTGAAAGTAGAACTTTATAGCAGGGCTTCAGAAAAGTTGTTAAGTAACCGTGAATGGACTATACCGCGGGAATTCCTACAAAAGTGGCGCCTACAAGTAGGTCAGACACACGCCACGTGATCGCTTATGAATGAAGGTGTAGACGGTGACGCGAAGGTCAATAGGCGGCNCCTTATCCCCCCCTCCCCCCGTCTACCAAAAGCCCGCCTTTCACAAGCTGTCTCGTGGGGAGACCTCCGGGCATTTTTCTTCATGAACTTGAACTCGAAGAGAGGTGTAAGGAGATCGTAAACCGGAATGGTTTTAGTGCGTGCGGCCTTGCCGTTCCACCCCTCTTCTCCCCAAAAATATTTTACCACCCCTCTTTATTGAACAAAAAAAAAGTAGTTGGTCGAAACCGGAAATGTGGGTACCAGTCATTCCCGGCACGCGAACAAAACCAGTGATATCAGAGAAGTTTCAGTTCGTTGTAAAAAGCGAAGGGTGGGTGGAGATTTTTAATTACTTTTTTCGTTTTGCCGTAAATCTACACGCGGGTATGTCTCATTAACAGAGGACACGAAACATCCCGTTATGTAATGGATCAGAAGTTAAAACATACACAATTTGCCTAGAATTTCTGTTGTTCGTCAAACCGTACTAAGCCTGTAAGAACTCTGATGTAGATAACTGAAGAAAAGGCTTTTTTTTGTCCGAATTCTATTCCCGCGCTTATCGTCATCGCTTGTGTCAAAGTAATGAATCGAATTGTTCTAGTTTGACACATTAATTTGTCTTTTCCCACTTTTGTAACTTCAAAGAAAACAAGTTCTTCAGGCTACAAACTAATAATCTGTCTATATATACATAAAAATAAAAACGCCTTATTCGAATAACCAAACGTTCTTTGAATGGGCCACAAACCTCGGTCGATCTGCCTCGATACAGTTTTTTGTATTGTGGTGGAAAAATCCCATCCATACTGGATTTTAAAAAAAATCTTCTTAATTAAGCTTTGCGACCTGACATTAAAAATTATAATATTTACATGGCATATACAACTACTTAACAGAATTATATTAATTTGTGTCCCACGTGGGAGAAAGAGGATTTATGATGTTTCTACTGTTTCAATTGTGTCAACTTTTTTTTATTATTTAATTCTAGCGAAATTTTGTTACGATTTTAGTATCAAAGGTGACACGTATTTGAAGTTATACTTAACGTTATTAGTAGTACAGTTGCTTCGATTTAAAAATGCGTTGTCCAGTGTGAGCCATGATTGTTGGCTCCATCACAAACTTTTGGAGTAAGTACAACTATGATGATTACGATGAAATAATTCCTTATGCCTGATTTCTGAGAACGCATTTTAAACGAGAGAGACTGCATCTTTAATAGGTAACAAAAATAGATCCTAACTTGTCATTATATCTATTGTTCTTATTCCTAATACGTAGAGACCTGAAAAATCCGTGAGTTCAATGACCTGCAGACTAGACTCTACAGTATTATGTAGAAATTTGTCAATATCAACAGCACATTGGTTGTCTGCTGCCACAGTGGAAGGCTACTATTGGGCCAGCGATCTCCAGGAGGTGTCAAGCACCGTGTGGACCAATGTTGAAAGTTATATAAACACACGTGTTTTGAATTCTATCTTGTCCTAAAATGAATCCGCGAATTCTTCAGGTCTCTACTAATACGTATGTTTCATTTAAACTGTGGGAGGGGGAAAGTGGCGATGATTGTGCGGCTAGAGTGTGTGCCTCTCACCAAGGCGANTTAGTCGGCAGTCCAGCCAATAGCGGATCTTGTAGAACCATGGCGAATGTAGCCTCAAAGAAAATGAAGTTATTGCGGGTTGCTTAGTTCGCCTGCAATGCTGGGATGGCATATCAATGGCCCTGCCCACCAAGCCGGCAGCCGCTAACTTCAAATGGGAATCAATGTTAAACGAAATTTTTTCTCTTTGTCTCGATTTTTAAGATAACTATTTCAAACAAAAAGTATTCTACGTGGAATTTCTTAGGGAATATTGCTATTTTAAGGCATCTTGCCAATTGTTTTCTTTATTTTTTTCCCCCAAAATGTAATATTAAAATTTACACGTAACAAAAAAAAGTATATATATATATATTTATATATATATATATATATATATTTATATAATAATTTTATGTAGTAATGTTTTCTGAGAAAATCGCGTCCAGATGTTTTTGTCTGAAATAGTTATCTTTAAAATTGACGCAATGAGAAGGAATTCCGTTTAACATTGACTCCCCATGTGAAGTTCGCGGCTGCCTGCTTGGTAGGCAGGGCCGTTAAGGTTCATTTAAATCTTGCCGCTTGTCGCTGTCATTAACATTCAAAGGGAAAAATCCTTCTTATTTTCCGGAAGCAGCTGTATTCGTGAGATTCACTGCCGGGATTAACCCTTGCCCGTATTCCTTATGCAGCGCGTGTTAGCGTATACGTACTCTACGAATAAAAAAAACACTTCTACCTGAAGTTTAACTCGCTTGTTGCGACAAAGATATTCGAGGAGTTGCTCCAGCACTTACTAAATAACAACCAGTGAATTATTAAGAGTTACGTAACAATAATATTTCTCGAAGATTTATACCGCACAACTTTTGATTTATACGTTGTCTGAAGAAAAAGAGAACATGCGAGGGAATGGGGGATTTTGTTGCAGGATTATAATTTTAGATCAGTTTGAAAGGTTCAGTTCGGAACGTCTGCAGCTGTGTGTGATTATGCATCATCAGCAAATAATTTACAAATAAATTTTGGATCCGGTATTAGTTTGCATGCAGGGATTACCATTTTTTATTCTACAGAAACTGTTTTAAATGAACGCTGTAAACAGATCTGCCATCTGTGTACACTTGTCGAGACGTCTGTATGAAATAAGCGATGAAAAAAAATTGAGCATGCCAGATATTACCCATTTAACGCATGCTAAATTGACACTTTACTCTCAAATTTATTGACTTCCCACACCAACGGTCCTTCCCTTCCGAGTCCTCTTTAAGCAGGTTCGCCTACCTTCTCCAATTGATATTTTCCGCATTTTCCACATATTTCCAGTTTCTCTTTACATAATCGTTTCCCCAGTTTCGTTATGAGCGGTGGTAAGGTTTACTCTACTCAGGTCAGGAGCAAAACAAGCTTTCTTATGGGAAAGTTTGGCATAGGGAGAATTCCCGACGCTAGGTGCGCAGTGTTCCAAAGAGTTCGTTTTTAATTGAAATTTTTGCTACGTGAATAATAAAAGGAATTATTTTACTCAGTCAAGAAGTTATTTTATATTTTATTTGTGAATATTGAAATTTTTTTTTAACGTAGGGAATAGAGAAAATCCTGTACACACGCGACACCAACGCTTACCTAGTGAGGAAAATGTTCGGTTTGGCAAACATTGAACATTGACGTTCCCAACGTGCAGTAGAAGTGAGCGTGAGCTCAGCGTGAGTGACCACGGCAGTGGGGTCAGCCGAGGGGTAGTCAGCTGGGCGGCGAGGCCCCGCCGCGCCGGCCGTGTGAGAAGGAGCCATCAGGCGGGAATGTCTCCGCGCCTGCATGCGCGCCGGCTGCGCCCCGCGGCGTGAATACCAACTACGAGCCGCGCAAGGCCTGGGAGCCAGCCGGCCCCTCCAGCCCTCACGTCACCCGGTCGCCGGCCCATTCAGCACTCGCCCGGAGTTGCGTTGAGAGACTTGGACGGCGCTCAAGGTGGATATAAAATTACAATAAAACAATAACAGAAAATTAAAATTTTTATAACAGCAATTTGCAAACGAGCGACGGCAGACCGCGCATGCATTCCTGTAGTCGGTGGTCCCCAAACGATCAGGATGAAATTCGTCCGTAACTGAGTAGGCCCAGAAATCAAGGCAACGGTCAGGAACCGTTTGATAAAGGCCCCAAAATTCCAGTCCGTTAAACACTCGGGAACTCTAAAACATGCAGCAGCCTCAGGAAAAGCAGCGCGCCTGATGAAACTGACCGGCGTTGCCTCCAAGACGAAACATGAGTTACGCAGTCACGGTGTGTGAGCCTTCTTTCTTTCACACGAGCCTGGGGTTTTTTTTTTATTACGTCTTCTCCTTCTCGCGTCCCGACGAGTTTAATGCACTCTGTTTCTGGCCACGGAACAAGAATACCACCGGAAGTTGTGGCATTGTGTCCACCGTCGTTCCGGCAAGCCAACGTCTGGGCTCGTAACGAGCAACCGAGAATAGCATGGTTTCGCCTTGTTGACATGGCCGTTTTGCACACGTGTTTTTGTTTAGCACAGACTTATATTATTAGCAGTGCAAAATAAATACGTCACGCATAAATG
>NQII01007558.1:6253-74047 GCA_002778355.1 Clitarchus hookeri
CCGTCGGCAGGCGGTGCCAATTATTGCTGCTTATGATGCTGGTGATAATTTCAGGATATGGTGGCCATTCGCCCGGATGTACGCGTTCCCTCGGTGAACTGTTGGAAGAGCCCCTCGCTCCTAATACTTACATGGAAAATACTGTGGGCCTATTCAGGCTAACCCACATGTCTAAAACTGTGAAAGTTCTGAGTTGAGCATACCGACTGTTAAGTACTTATCGAGATACTGGGTAAAGGCGGATTATAGGGGACCCGTATCCCGAAACGCCCTGAGGCAGTGCTTGAAATAAAATACACGAAATCCGAAAACTTGCATGTAATTACATTTGCACAAAACACATCACTCTAGGTGAAATTTTACACTGCTTCTGGCCTGCGGCCCGCCAAATAGGCAAAACTGCTAATAGTACACAGGTGTGCACAACAATGAATTACTAGTGTGTTAAGCTTCCCCGGGCGATGCTATTCCAGGGAAAGAAGGGTTGGCGTCTCCAGGGGTAGAAAATAACAGGTTCCAGTAAATTACATCAGACTATTGCAGCTAAAGATGATTGGTGCAAAAAAAAAAGGGATAGCATTCGGAGCATGACGCGGCGCGTGTCGACCCTTTGTGCCACTCAACGGTGACTGAATCTGGCGAGCTCAGAAGACATGGACTATGGCAGCACGCGGCTCGCCCTGCACTATTTTCTGATGAACTAAAACACGTGCACAACTAAATGGACATTAACCCTTGCATAAAACATGAATAAATAAATACATATTATTACACTGCATGTGAACAAATACAATTTAAATATAGATGGCATGAAATGAGGGTGAAACAACGGAGATTAACAATATGTGAATTTATAAATAAACATAATTAATTCACTGAAACGCTTATAGGGGAGTCTTTGAGAGTCCACACACTTAGTAAGTCTTTCTTATGTTTTTAATTATTTGATCTTAAATTACCCTACGATTAATGTGTGCCGAGTCTGTCATAACCAACCATCACCCACCCTAGACGGGGAGGGGAGGTATGAAGTTGCGCGGGACTACTCTACACTCTCCTGCTCTCACACTACACTGCGCTGTGCACTGAGAGCACACTGGTGCCGGTTGATGCGAGGGTCACACGGCATGGTAAAAGGTCTGAAAGGCAGGAAACTGTCCTGCTTCAAACGCCCCCCTCCTGCTGAGACAGTTTGCGGGCCAAGCTTCTTCAAGCGCCGCAAGGACAGGCTGTGGTCTCACTATATCGGGAAGCAGGTCGCATGGGCTGTTGGGTGGCCTGAACAGTGCTGGTGCGGTTGCTGCTGGTGTTTACTTGGGTTGCCTGCTGCAGTGTGGGACATGGTGGCGTCACCGCGCCGTCACTTTTCCTGCTGTTGCTGATGCTCCATTGACCCCACTGCCGCTGGTAGTGACCCGGGATGGCAGTGATCTAGGGGGGTTTGATTACCTGGTGGTGACACCTCCACTGGCGGCGATGTTCCTGCTGTGCCACTGCCCCGGTGGGACAAGGGTGAATATATTATGTACAAGGAAATTCCAGCAATGCTGAACTCTGCCATAATTCCCTATTAACCTGTGTATGTGTTTGGAAGACACCAAGAGTCGGCGATTTGCAATGCGATCCCCATCGGAACGAACTTTGTAGACCTTCACAAGTATTGCCACTGTCCGTCGTTTCGACAGCTTGTCGAGACGTACGTCACACGACTTCACGAGTGCGAAAATCAATGATATTTATGTGCCCCGTACAACGCCGAAGCCTTAAGATATTGGCGTTATGATAACCCATGGTACATAAAAAAGAAATACTATGAAGAACACATTGCACATTAAAAAAAAAATTATGTGGGAAATGCCCTCCAAAACTCAGAGAAGATACACATGTAAAAAAAAATTTCCTTTGTATTATAATAATATTGTAATGCATGTGCATAAATAAAATTGTTTAAAACAATATATAGATTTATATTTTATCTCGAGTTATGTCTGGCTCCCGTGGGTTTTAAAGCNTATTTTATCTCGAGTTATGTCTGGCTCCCGTGGGTTTTAAAGCGACACTGTTGGTAAAGGAAAAATATTTAGTATATCAGTTTTGTTATAATTAAAAGAAAAAATATTCATTGAGACTCTAGCCATCACTAACATAATGTGTGTGTGTGTGTGTGTACGAACATAATTATTTAAAAAATTAATTAAGGATTTGAAAAATATCACATGTCGTGAACGGATGTGCTATGCTGCTTTCTATAAAGCAATCATTGCTCGAAAACCCCCAAAACAGAGTTAAAACCACTTCGATACCCCCCACGGTATCTTATATGCAAGTGAAGGATCCCATGCATTCCCCCTAACCCAGGCATAAACGGTCATCATTAAAAACATGTCCTCCCAAGTTTAAAATCCTTACATTAAAAAATGTACGCAGAGGGAAAAAAATACCCATATTGTTACTTATCTCGCACAATTTTATTTTTGTATTAATGTATAATATGATTTAGGCATATTTTTGATATTGGCATAACCTATGAATATATATTTTTAATTTTATATTGTCATATATAAAAATATATATGCATATTATATATAATTAGCATATATATTTTATGTCAATATAAAATACATATAGGCTTATAAATATGTGTTCTCAACGGTATTTGTGGGTTTTATATGTAACCCGGGGTTCTTGATGGTGCGAACAGAGTATGGGGTTTTCTCAGGATGCTCTCACATGTTTAAAAAATAGATATAATGCATCCGTATTTTCTCTCTGAATTAAACTGGTAAAAATCTTCCTATGGGCGACCGCTCCTCCATTATGACTGATTCTCGGCTGACAAATTCCCAGAACTTCTGGGAATTCCCAGAACCTCAGCCCACCAGTTTTCCGCAGGAAAACTGGTGGGCTGAACTCCATTTCCAACAGCTGACTCGAGAAAATGAAAATTTTCCACGCGATTTCTTTAAACCACGAAAATATTGTGGTGGGCGGCCCTACCACCTACCCATCCATTTACATTTTTTTCAGGGGACAGCCTTGTGTTTGAGTTGAGAGAGAGCTTAGCAGCTGAAATAGGTGAGGACTTTTAGGTTGGTGAAGAAGGTCAAGTGTTTCGAGAAAATCTGTCGGACATCGCCAAATTCATCACGGATGATGCTGTTGGCAACGGCATTAATCACGTTTCCCAAATGCGCGAAAATACAGATACGTCCCCTGTCGCGAATCGAAGCTAGTTTGCCTTGATAGGAGGCGTGCGCTCTGGTAACTGTGCAATTGCTGTCGAGAGGATGGTGTGAAGTATTGAGCGTGTCCGGTCCTGTGTCTGTGCGAAATAATCATTATAGAAAGGACGCCTGATTTCCACCACCAAGAGTCGTGATTCTCTGGAATGCCGATTATCGTAGTGTTCACAGGGCAGTCTGTAAATATTTATGCATTGGGAATAGGGCTTCCATTTATTGCAGCCGTCATTCAAATGGAATAAAGAATTCTTTATCTGTGATGAAGGACAGAGGTGCGATGTTGAGAATTTTTACTTGTGTAAGCATGGGCTCGTTTTCACCCTAGAAAACAAGACATTATTAACAAACATTAGGATGTGCCTGAATGTAATCACCATTGTTAAAACCTATTTGTTGCATATTTACAATAATATAGTCATGATGTGATCGTGATCTCTGTTATACCCGACAGTAAGGTTTTCATATTAGATTTTTTTTCGTAAATATTCAGTGTTGTTTTTTCATCGTGTTTGGTATCGACATAATGAGTATTTCAACGATTATTTCCCGAGTCGATACATATCAGGGTTCATGGAAGGCTATTTTTGCATGACACGCTCCCCCATCGGGGCACAGGCCCCCTTAGCACTGCTTGTAACACACAACCAGGCCAAATATGTTAGCTTCTGCAAAGTTTCTTAGGATAAATAAATTTTTGACGTGACAACGTCTTAAATTAGGTTGGGCTGGGAGTCACTTATGAAAAAGTGTAACGCTCGGTAACGTTACGATGAGTCACCGAACGAGAGAGAGGCCCGCCGAATGCCTTGCGTCTCTCTCCCACTCAACTATGATCGGTCTGCCGCGCGCGCAGCACTACGTTGTCACGTAAAATCTTCGCCCGTAAAACCGACTTTACAGGCAACCATTTTTTAGTATAAATTAATTACTGTTCATAAGATAAGATGCGTATTTAATCACATAATTAATAAATAGCAGCTGTATGTTTGTGTGCCTGAACTTCAGTCAGGCATACGGGAGTAATCCTACCGATGGCTACAGGCTGCATGTAATATATTATCTTAGTTTAATTCATCTCAAGTCTAGCTGTAAGTCTCTTGACTCATGGTGCTTTAACAGTCCTCGTGGACTTAACTTAAGTTTAGGTTAATTAGGTTAACATTAACCTCTTCTTTCAGGCAAATTACCATCTTGTGAAGGATTAGAAAAAGTCGGTTTGTGCCAGGCTTCTGGCACTCACCGACACCTAATTATATTTCACGTTTAAGTTTCAGGATCCACTGAGGATTTGATTACGGGTTGGGGGGGACCTGCCCCATTGCGCTCCTCCCCCCACCAGAGTGATGTGCAAGTATTACTCTGGTTAAACCAGCGCCAATCTTAAGAAAGATGACCCGCCCCCTCTCTATTAGCACTTTTCCTATCATAATAAAGAGCATGATTCCAATCCACCTGTCTCCTGTAGCATTTTCTGTTAAATATGATAATGCATGAAGCAATTTTTAATTCTTTCCTGTCGAAAGGGTTTTTCCCTTTCTCTTCTAAATATAGTTTAGCTATAAGTACACTTAGGGAGATTCTCATGGCTAAAAGCAGGCCATAGCAGCCCAATCCCTCTTTGTCGTGATGCATGTCTCCCCCTTCCTTGTAGGCGTATGGGGCTTAGCCCTCAGACACACTTAACTCCCGTCCCTACCGCGGGCTTACATAACACTTAGTTTTAGAGTAGTTAGTTAAAAAATAAAGCTCTCCCCCATCAAACCCTTGCTAATCACAATCAGAGCAACGCTGCTCGCTGTATGTTGTGAGAATATTCCATAATTAAAACAGGTTATAGTGAGTCATAACTGAGTGATTTTTCCTAAGCTTCTTCAGTGTATATGAGATTTTGTTCCGGCTGGAAGAGTTGCGAAAAAGAAAAGGGCCATGTATATGACAATGAAGACAGTGTTGACGGTGAAAATAGTGATTTTTTCGATGCCCTCCAACATCTCCTCACCGATTTTGCTGAAAAGAGTGCCATAAATAATGCAGATGATGAAAAAAAAACAGACTACATATTTCCTGAAGACCCCAATGAACTTAATAGACTCAGACATTTGATTGCCTTGCACAGTAAGGAGATATCTTTAATCATATGTGAAATTAAAGAAAGGGGTTACATCGAATGAAACCATTGTGTACTATCCATCATCTGCAAACATCAGAGAAATGGAAAGATTGATTGCATGGAAATAGTAGGATATGTGTTCTTAGTTGTGCACTTTTAATTTATTGACCCTTACCCTACTGCTTGTCTGAAAAACTTGTTATTTCAGTAGTGTATAAAATCAAATGCAAGGGTGTGTTAAAAAAAAAAATTTAGAGAGAAAGTACATTACGGGGAATATGGTTCAATCTTAAGTATTATGTCTTTCTCGGGCTAGTCGGCCGAGTTTTGTTTGACAAACAAACGAACCGAGAAAGGAATGTTTTTGAGGAATGAAAGGGCAAAAATCTGGGAGCGACCCTGCCAGGAATCGAACTTGTCTCGTGTTGGGGGGAAGAGGCAGAGTGCAGAATTGGCTGGTGTAGAGGTGGACCTCCTGTGCAAAAATGTGTGTACAAAAGAAAGGATGCTGTACGTGTACGCGTACTTGTGATGGGAAATGAGAGCTCTAGTCACTGTAGTCCCCCTCTTATGTGACACCATGGAAGAGGTCATCGTCAATGTTAGCCGGCAATGGTGGACGAAACACTTGATCCTTTATGTACCCCCATAGAAAAAAATCGCACTGGGTAAGATCCGGGCTTCTTGGGGGCCAGTGATGAAGAGCTTGGTCACCTGCTGCTCCTCGACCAATTGAGCATTGCGGCAACATCTCGTTCAGGTATCCGCGAACAGCTAGGTGCCAATGGGGTGGCGCACCTTAAAGGAAACATCAGACCATTCCCTTCACATTGACATGTTGAATGCGAGCTCACGATCCCCTCACCACCTCAAACCGAGAGTTACGAACGCCATCCAAACTGTAACACCGGACATGCTGACAAGAGTGTGGAACGAGTTTGATTATCACGTAGATGTTGTTCGGGCTGCTCATGGTGGTCACATTGAACATTTATGAATGTATGGTAAACAAATTTCACGGTTCTACAGTTAATTTGATTGGTCAATCGGGGTTGTAGGTTGTTTGGTTTTGATATAAAGACCTTCAAAGTTGGGGTATTTGTTTATACTCATCCTGTATTTTGAGATGGAGCGAGTTGCTAGGGCAAGCGGGAACAAGTAAGGACTCGACCAAGAAACCATCTTGGTGTATTCACCTGTAGTGATTTTTAAAATAGAAATTCGGGCCGAACAAGTTGAGTAACGAACCCAGGTCCCCTTGAACATGGGTCTTCCCTGGTGTTACGTGTGTGTGTGCAAATATCTGTATTTATTATCCTTTGAATTAAAGTTGGCTTGTGTGAAAAATAAAACACTGCTGGAGCAACAAGCCTCACCCCTCTCCCCAATGTGTTAGGCCAAAGTCCAATTCAACACCTGGTGCAGCACGGCTGGCTGTGTGCGCGAGCTCAGATCACAACTACACGTGCCTCTCGTTTACTTCTGTAATGTGACTCTTGACCACTTCTTTAAGTATGCTCTTGTATTAATAGTTTTTTAATGCATCTATCATTCTCGCCTGCAATTTGGATATTTCAGACTCTGTGTGTAGATGTGTGTTTCACGCATGATCATTTTCCCCCCTGCTTATTTCTTAGTTTCACAGCTTCACAAAGTATCTTTGGTTTCGCCAGAATTAATAAAAAAAAAAAAAATTTGATTTTTTTTAAACAAAAAAATGGAGGAGTTTGAACCAGAATTTATTTACAAAAAAATTGTACATAGAATTAATTTTCTACATTCGAAACGGATTAACATAATTCTAAAATTTTATGGTATCCGTAATGCACTGGCTGAAATATGGTCTTTCCTTATGTGTCTCGACAAGGTTGAAGGGTGGTGAATGAGAGCTGTATGCGCATGTCTTTGCTGGAATTCGTATTGTGGTATAAATCTGTATGATGGACTAGCATCTAGGGAATAAAACTATGTTATAATTTGCATAATTCATAAAGAGTGAATACTATAGCTGGATTAGAGGCAGCACATATAAACATGTTCACATGTCACTTTTCATTCAGCTAGTCATGTGGCAGTGTAGGGTCTCCAAGGGGGAGGGTGGGGGTGTTTTACCACGGATCAGATATATCTTTTAATGGAGCGAGCGTACACAAATGTATGAAAATACAGAAATGTGTTTGCCGAAGGTAACGGTTTTTTATGATTTTATACCTGTGGTGGGTGTACTTTTACGCTAGCGTCTCCGCAAGGTATATAATTTTTTTCCCCATGCAAAACTTACTATATGTGCATTATTTATGAGTATAAAGAGTTTCATANCCGCAAGGTATATAATTTTTTTCCCCATGCAAAACTTACTATATGTGCATTATTTATGAGTATAAAGAGTTTCATTTGCTGGCAATGGGGGCCAGAAAAATCGCAGCATGTGGAGTAACCATATGGGTGTTTTTTTCACGCTGCCTTAATTTCTTAATGTACTGGCTTGTCTGTGTACTGAAACATTGTCAACATGCGTTTTTATCTCTGCAGGTTAATAAAGAACTGGGGACTATTTGGAATNTGTCTGTGTACTGAAACATTGTCAACATGCGTTTTTATCTCTGCAGGTTAATAAAGAACTGGGGACTATTTGGAATCTGTATTCAGCTCTGATATTATGACGCGTACTCTGTAATAAAAAAAAAAATTATTTTAGGAAACTGGACTTTTATTTATTTTTTCCAATGGTCAGGGTTTTGGTGTGTGTATATTGTAACTTTTTTGTATAAACTTGTGATCAGAAAGGTATTTTTACAATGTAGCGAGATATACCGAGATTACATTTAAAGCACAACACTGCAACTTCTATCAAAGCGTGATGTGTAGTAATTTTTATTGTTAAGTGCTATATTACTTTTATCGTAATGAATGTTGCAAATTTTATTGCAGTGTGATATAATGCAATTTATACCACAGAATAAAATGCCCCAATTTTTATTGTGGTGTGATATATAGCAATATTGTATCTATGAAAATCGCACATCACTACCAGTTATCGCTTTTAATTAAACGTTGAGACATGGAATTACTTTCCCTCCATCATTACCAACTTTACGGGGCGCATGCCAGTCAGTGTGCCCACTAAAATAGCTAGTAGGATCAGCAACATTTTTTCAAAAGTTAATTTCAAAAGCACTTAATCTACCATGAACAACCTATAATACAGGTTGTNAGGATCAGCAACATTTTTTCAAAAGTTAATTTCAAAAGCACTTAATCTACCATGAACAACCTATAATACAGGTTGTTTATAAAAGAATACCCTAATTTTGAAGGTTTATAATATCAAAATCAAACAACCTACAACCTTGATTGACCAATCAAATGAACCATAGAACCGTGAAATTTGTTTATAATACATTCATAAATGTTCAATGTGACCACCATGAGCAACCCGAACGACATCTACGCGATAATCAAACTCATTCCACGCTCTTGTTAGCATGTCCGGTGTTACGGTTTGAGGTGGTGAGGGAGAAGCGAGCACGCATTCGACACGTCAATGTGAAGGGGACGGTCTGATGTTTCCTTTAGGTGCCCAGAACAAGGTAGACGATGCCTTCATGTCTAAGCTGGTTTTTAGCGATGAAGCAACGTTCCATACAAATGGTAAGGCGAACCGGCACAACGTGCGGATATGGGGTCAGGAGCCTCCAAAGGAAACCACCGAACATGAGCGCGTTTCCCCCAAAGTGAACATGTTTTGCAACGTATCCAAAGACACTGTTTTCGGCCCTTTCTTTTTACACGAGCCCACTGTTACTGGAATTCCTTATTTGGACATGCTTACAGAGTGGCTGTTTCCTCAGAAGAGGCGGCGGGGGGACTTCATTTTCCAGCAGGATGGTGCGCCACCCCATTGGCACCTTGCTGTTTGCGGATACCGGAACAAGACGTTGCTGCAACGTTGAATTGGTCGAGGAGCAGCTGGTGACTAGGCTCTTCATCACTGGCCCCAAAGAAGCCCGGATGTTACCCCGTACGATTTTTCTATGGGGATACATAAAGGATCAAGTGTTTCGTCCACCATTGCCGGCTAACATCGACGACCTCAAAACGAGAATTACGGATGCCATCCAAACTGTAACATCGGACATGCTGACAAGAGTGTGGAACGAGTTTGATTATCATGTAGATGTCGTTCGGGCCGCTAATGGTGGTCACATTAAACATTTACGAAGATGTGGTAAATAAACTTCACAGTTCCACGGTTCATTTGATTAGTCAACCAAGGTTGTAGGTTGTTTGGCTTTGATATTATAGACCTTCAAAGTTGGGGTATTCTTTTATACTCACCTTGTACAAATACATACCTATGTATTACTCCTGACAGTTTTACTTTGCCCAAGATGCATAAGATTATTGCAAACCATTTTGTCAATGTCGCAGCATAGCCATCACCTACCCACCTTTAAGGCAAACAGCCAATGGCAGGTAATGGTATATGTACAGCAATTACCATGGTGATACTGTCACCATAGCTTATCAGTCTGATGGCTGCAACTCTGAGCCTCATTTCTGCCTCCAAAGCGTGAAGACAGCTGCTCTGTGGTTTCCAAATTCAATGCCCGGTCCTGGTCAGTAATGTGTGCAAGAGATTATTATGTCACCTCTCATACTGTCTTCTATAACTGACTGTGCAGTCTCAGTCTTTTCACAAACTCACTCAGTACGACCACAAGTTTCAGTTATAATTTATATCCTTTATCGAATTCTTCCTATTGGGCTGTTGTGTGGGGACAAGTAGTTGTATAGTCAGTCCAAGTTTTCAGCAATCGGTTCAGTTACTCAAACACAGAAACCACTCACTTCAGAAAGCTTGAGTTTTTACGTACTTTAAGAGGCTCCAAACTTTTAAAGACACGAGTTTGTTAGAGTAGGTCTGGATGAATGGCAGTTTTAGTAGGGTTGCTTTGACTACAGTTACACTTCTGGTAAGTCCTAATTACTTTTACCTTTCAGAAGGATTTGGGACCTCTCTCCAATACCTCACCACACTTCACACATCAACACTCTTATGTACTAGACTTCAGTTCTTCTGTGGCGGAAGCATAAGTCCCGTGACAGATAGCAATTGTACAGCTGGAAGAACCACGCAGGTAAGGTGGCCAAAAACCTGTCTCTCTGCTTCTGACATTCTCTTGTACATATCAACTACACTACATCTTCTCCCAGTCCATGTGACCTTCCACCAGTAGCCCACCTACCATTTCTCTACTTCTTGCCAGAGGAGGCAGGCAATCAAGAAAGCCTGACAACCCCAACATCATCCAGCCCCCAACCTAAGTTGGTCAGAGGCTCTGTAGATGTTATATGTAGAAGTCACTTCCAGGGGCAATGCCCCCACATAAGATGCTGTTGCAATGGTCAAATGCACTGGGAGGTTAACTTTATCCATTGTCTTCCCAGGTACACTATTTGCAGTTTCTTCGCACTTTTTGAAACAAACCTTTGAGAAAATACTATGTATGACGGGTTTGGTTTGTTTCCTAAATATGCCATGCATCACAAGCGTTTTATAGTTCTATAAACAAGTATTTTATTTTTGACGAAATTGGAATTTTACTTGTATTTTATCTATAAAACATATTTAATTTTTATCAATATTAATAAAAACAGAGAGAAAATAAGCGTGAATGCCTAGTAAGAAATAGTTCTCATAAATATTATTGACCCGAGTGCCCACAAATGTGGCGCCTTGTCCCTTTGTTGCATTGCTCCAGACATGTTTAAGCTTTGCTTGCATGATGCGGAGGAATAACCAGAAAGTAGAANTGGAAGTAGGACTTTAGCAGGGTTTCAAAAAAGTTGGAAGAAACCGCAACAGGACATTACAAGACATGTATTACACAAACAGGGGAGGCACGCATACATTCAGTTTAAATAACATTAAATCAAGTATAGGTGAGACGTATCAGTTCTACAAACACATGGACTAAACATTATGTTAAACCAGTCCAGCGATACCCATAAGATGTGCTACTGGCATGTAGAGGGATAGAAAGCAATTACAGAGAACTCCCTATCTACAGTTTTCCAGGGAATTGTCAAAAATTTTTTGTACATGCGGGATTTTAGTAGATGAGGGTTCTGACATGTACATCATTTGTGAATAAAGTTTAGCTAATAAACACAATAAAATAATTTTTTTTAAGTAGCTGTATTAGTGTTACTGTAAATAATATATTAAAAACAAACATTTCACCTAAACTTTTTTAAATAAAGAAAATAACTTCTCAAAATACTGTATATAATTGATGGTAATCAAACACTGAATGCAAGTCGACCAAAAACTTTCAAAACCTCTGAAAATGAAAATAATATGACACTGAATGCAAGCCAAATTGGGAATGTCCCATGTGTACTCGATCAGCTGAGAATGTGCGGAATGATTATCGACCAGCAGCGTGTTCACAGCTGGCNGAAATGTCTGTTTTTTAAAGCAATTAATTATGTTTCACTGCAAAAATCTTAATTTTGAGACAGAAATGAATCAATAAGGACATTAACATTTATTTATTCAGAGTTTATCATAATGAATCATTTGAATAAAACCACATCCTCAGATTTTCCAGTACACGTCGCAAGTTATGCTGCACTCAGGTGCAGTGCTTACCCATTATTCGACAACAAAAGGTGTCGAATAAGCCTATACAGGATATAAGTTTATTCAAAAAATGCACGTCTATTGGAATAAATTACTATAAATCCTCAAATTTCCCCACAGGAAGTTACTGAAAATTAACTTCACACTTGGTAATATGTACAAGTCGCTCAAACCATTTTTGGCGACAAGGGGAGGTCAAGTATATACTTCTGTGCATACTGTTATATTCTCGAAGATGCTGTCTATTGAGTTAAATTAGTATTTAGTTTTAAAATAATGTTGATTTTATTCCAGATAAAATTAAACACCAACAAACTTTATGGGGAAAAAAACGACCTTTAATCACAAAAGAAAACATCTTTGCAAATAATAATTCCTCATTAAAATGTATTGCGTAACATTTTCAGGCGAAACCATTTGCTTTGAAATACTAGAGATGATAGGTGCAACTATTTTGAGCAACTGATAATCTTGAAATTTCTATGATCGCCAGCAAGAGCACGTGGCTGAGAGAGTATGCACTTTTTATTTGCTAGACGAGAGCTTCCTCTCTCGATGGCATGTAAGGGGAGAAAGAAAGGTGCACGGCTGAGAGAGAGGATGCAAGGTTGACATGCTGGCCGCTGGGTAACTTGTTCCCCTTTTGTCAGGTGTGCAAGGGGAGCGAGCAAGCCAAAATTGTTGCACCATGCCGGCAGAGCAGTGATAAACGGTGGCGCGCACAACATATTTCACAACCAGTTACTAGATGTTTGCATAAACAACCAGCTAAAAACAATCACTGCAGGAAATCTTAAATGGCAGGACCGAAAAATATTTTTATAGACGCAATAGTCTATAAACAATAAAAAGCGGGTAGCTTTATCATTATTTATATAGGAGTTTTGCCGGGACCACTGAAAATTAACTGTGGATACGGTTTATCGATACATGTGTTTTCGATACGAGGTCTACTGTACTGAAGTTTGTCAGTTCAGACTGTTCTATGAGCAGCTGCTGTAACCGAGTTATCCTTAATTGTGTCAAGGTACCTAATATGTAGGGTGGTACATGCTAAATGAAAGTACACTTTCCTGAATAATTTGCACAAATATATTTTTTTTAATAAACTCAGTATTTACCAAAAACAAAATCTTGCAAAATAAAACCTTAGGCATTTTTTTTTACAAAACAAACAAGGAACACAACAGCCTTGAAACATGAAACAAACAGCACTGGTCAGTTGTGCTTGGCAGCAGCGTCCTCTATGAAAGTGGCCAGCTGGACGTCCCGCTTGCTCAGACCATTCACGTCATGCGAGGACAAGGTCACCTTCACCTTGTTGTACACGTTGAACCACTCTGGGTGATGGTCCATTTTCTCTGCCTTCAGTGCCACTCTGGTCATGAAGCCAAATGCCTGCAAGTGGACATACCTAAGTTGACTTACCCAGCTTCTGAATACGAGGCTACAATATGGTAAAAAATGCCACAAATTTAGACAGCAATAGTTGATTAACGCAAGTCAAACTATTAATTTGACTGCATCACCTTTGTGCTGAAGCACAGTGTAGTATGACACAGTTGTATTACGAAGGTCTACTTAACTTGCACAAGGTGTAAATAATTAATTTATTTATTGTCCAATAACAGAATATTTAAAGGATCAAATGGCCCCACTTGCTTTCACAATAGAAGTTGCTAAAATTTAAAATATTAATAAGACTTACCAAAACATTCAATCTCACTCAAATCTAAATATAATGCATATGATTATAAGTGATAACTGATGATAATCATGATGGTTGAGGAAGATGATTATAACATAATGTAAGTTTTTGGTGATGATGCATGTGTGAATAATTAAAGTTCACAAATAATCTCACCTACAACCATTTGACCCTACTTGAGAGTACCGATTCACAAACTAAATGACAACACATTATTTAATTGTGCGATTTCCAATTTAAAACCCATAAACCGAACAATTAGAGATGTTCTTCATGACAGGCCAATTCATCCTCTGCTCCTCTCCTAATGATAAATGTGTTGATTATGTGCCAATAAATAGCTTAAACTACTTAAACATGCCATTAAAACAAAACAGATTTAACTGAATAATAATTTAAAAAAAAACTGTATAGGCACACTAAATATGAAGTTTACTATATGGGCCTAGAGTCATCTTCCTGATGACACTATTTACTCAAATCTAAGCTACACCTAGTTTTTGGGAAAGGAGAAAAAAAAAAAACACACACACATATACAGGTTGATTCTAAAATCATGGGACAAACATTGAGGCCACAGGTAAAAAGACACTTTAGTACGGAATTCAATTTCTGAAGGAATTTTAATTTTGCCATCTATAGAAATAGTTTTCCATTGAAACCAATGAAACAAATATACTCCACTCTGTAAAAAGAGAATATTGTGCTCTTGGAAGCAAATAATTGCATTGCGTGCTTCTCTCCAGCAGCCCAAGTTTGATTCATGGATTTCAAATGACTTCCCAGCCACCGTATTTCCATTATATTGTGCAAAAATAATAACATTTGTTTCAAAAAAGCAAAATAATGCACACATTCTTATCTTGCAATAAATGAAGCACTGTGTTTTAATCCCATTGTTCAACAAATACGGCATGGCTGATGGACGCACAATCGTTTGAGGCGTTAATCACAGCCATCATTTTTGTATTGAAGATTGGATCGCAATATAAACAACCTCTATTTATTTTAGAGTAACATTGACTTCATTTTTAAAAGAATATTGCAACTGTAATTCAATTTTTTTTAGCTATACCATTTAAGGATTGCTTTTGTTTAAAGATAATCTGCAAATTATGTTCAAAAAGCTGTATATATATCTCATGAAATTCTAAGAAAATGTGACTGATGGCCATACTGTTTTGTCAGCATGTCGTCGTTACACTTGCCGCTATATGGCTGTGCAGTTGCTAGGTTTCCCGCTAGATACCTGCACGTCACAGGTAAGGATACACCATGTCGCCCTAAGTCGTGTTTTCACACACATATCTGCCTGATGGGCCACCACAGATATTTGCATTGTTTTCTGGACTATGTTTTACACATTACGGAGCATAAATGCAACATGCTTTGTTACTAAATGTGAAAAACAATATTTCATGTTTTGCATAGGATTCTGCCTGTAGAACAATTAACTTCTGCAACCAATTCCACGTAGTAGTACACCTTACTTTAATTGTTTTATTCTGAACTTTCATGGAATTTTTTTAAAACGGTATGTACTACGAGTGGTCGTAGCCATAAAAACTGAAAATAATTATTCAAACAAATAGTAGAGTTGCATTCAACATTTTTTCNACTACGAGTGGTCGTAGCCATAAAAACTGAAAATAATTATTCAAACAAATAGTAGAGTTGCATTCAACATTTTTTCCGGGCCAAAAATTTATGGTACTAAGCAGCACCCTTGTTTTTCAAAAATATTTTCGGAAATAATGTGAATCTTGAAAACAAGTAAATGTGGCCTACAAGTTATATTCTTTTTTTCCAATAATGATTAAGCAACTTTCTGAGTAGCTGAAAGAACAAATGAAAGTTAGATTCCTGGAAAAAAAAAATCACTTATAGACTATTTGTAGTTTCTTCACACTTTTTGAATTGGACCTTTCAAAAACCATCCCATGTAAGATGTGCTTCGGTTGTTTCCTAAATGTGTCTTTTATCACAAGCATTTTATACTTTTGTTAACATAACAGTACCTTATTTTGTGTTAAATTGAATTTTCACTTATACTTTGGCTTTAAATTACAATATTCAATGTATAATTAATATGAATAAAAGCAAGAAGAAAATAGGAGTATTGGTAATGCCAAGTAAGATATAGTTGTGCAAAATATTATTACACAGAGTGTGCACAAATGCAGTGTACTATCCCTTTGGTGTAACTTTCTAGACTCATTTAAGCTTTGTTTGCCTGAGGTGGAGGAATATCTTCGAAGTAGAACTTTAAAAAGACTTTAGGAAAGTTGGAAGTAACTGTGAATGGACTATACCCATAGCTCTAGTACACAAGTGCTGAAGACACGTAGGCAGTTTGCCCAAGTGTGAAATAATTATTGCTAATATTGAATTTATTTATGAAAAAAACAGACTATCACATAAATTATTTAAATAATAAACACAATTTACACCGTAATTATGAATTTAATAGACCCTTACTTAACCCTTTTTATTATTGTTGTAACTAAGAATTTTTGGTGGTCTACATGATAATAGAACAAATTGAAATGAAAATTAAGTGAAAACAATGGGGGAGAGGAAACTTGCATTCATACATTAAAAGGCATATTCTTGTACAAAAAAACCACACAAAATCATAAATATCACACATTAAGTAAGAGAATATATAAAATATACTTTTTTTTTTTTAAAGCAGGTAGGTAACTAGCAAGGCTTATTTATAAAAAGTGAAGGTTCAACTTATAAGCTGTGTGATGGGCTTAGCCCATAGAGTGAGTTAATTTTCTCCACACCTCAGTCAGGTGGTTGAGAGGGTCACCTGTTGTACTGGCAGGCCCTGGCAGACATATGACATCAAAAGGACACGATAAAGAGCATACTGTGTGGTGGTGGTTCACAGTGCATGCATACTGCACAATGAGACTATCAAGACTACGTCACATGTGTGAGTCTTGGATCTTCTTGCATCACCACTATTCTGGGTGACGAGGTAGCAATGAGCAGAAGGGCTGGACTCGTTCTTTGCCCAGCACTTGCTGTAAGGTTTTCTAAAAATAATAATCTCCTGAATAGATATTTCTGAACTCTATACACTTAATACCTTGAGACTGGTTATTTGTTGTGTGAGCAGGGATCACAAAGGAATATCTGAGCTAGAGGTGGGTCACAGAGTATCAACCCGCTACTTTGTATCTGATACCTACTTGTATCAAGTACACTGCCGAAGTATCATACACATTTGGTATCAGTTTAACAATCGCCACCAGTATGTTACTTCTGCTGTTCCATATAATTCTGATACAATAAATTTCCAATTGTGTTAAAAAACACACCTCCCCATAGTTTTCATTTACACAATTTACATATTGCAAGTTCATTAACCTCTCTGAAACATTTGAGCAAAAATTAAATCTCTTATTATGATCTTGTTCTTATCCATACTTTATTTCACTGTAAAATAAAATATAACACACAAAACATCAACTCAAAACATGTACTTAACACACCTACCTGATACTGTGTACCTAAGAACACGCCCGCTACTTGAGAGACTCACGAAGCAGCTACGCACACGGGAAGCTCAGAAATTCCTGTATCAGATACAGGTCTGTATCTGTATCAGTTCCGAACAGGTACAGAAAATANCACACGGGAAGCTCAGAAATTCCTGTATCAGATACAGGTCTGTATCTGTATCAGTTCCGAACAGGTACAGAAAATAGCTGTAACAACCCATCTCTAATCTGAGCTGACTTGTCAGCACAGTTATCTATCCGAAAGTCAATAGACAGGGCTGTTTGGGTGTTCCAGTTGTGGATGTGAAGGTTTCTGCTTTGATGGTGGGTGCACTCTATGTCCAACTATTTTAACTAACATGTTTCACAATAAGAGCTGCATCACACTGCAGCTATAATCTCAGGTATAACCCTTCCATTGGTGGATAGGTTTCCTACTACGGCTGGGGTAAAAAAGCTCAAGTAAATAACTCCCAATTTGTCACATTTATATATTTGTGACTTTTTGCTGTTTTGTGTAGCATATGAAAATTTTGCTGCTTTTGCTGCTGTTTGGTTACACTGGTGCTGTCTTTGTTGTTTTTGTGTCATTTGTTGTTGGACTGAATCATTATCATTTTTTAATCCATTTGTATGTGTTGTCCTCATTGCTTTTGTGTTACTCCTTGTCGAACTAGATTGTTCTCTCTTGTTCCATTTACTATGTGCTTATTCATTTTATCACTTTATTTTACTGCATTTTTGTTCCTCATCCATACATTGCATCCAATTTTAGTCTACTTTCTGAAGGAAAGAAAGGGTTTTACGAGATATTTTCCTGTCTGTGTGTGTGAGCATGTCTCCCCCACCCATTTTCAATCTTTGAACGCACCAACCAATTTTCACTAAACTTGGTACACATATAGTACTTAGTAAGGACACCTGAATTTTATAGTTTACGACCATGCCAGGCACTTAGTTTAAAAATGGCAAATGTTTTAATATTTAGGGTGGTATGGCATGTCTCTGGAACCATTTAACTGATTTAAACAAAATTTTGTATGCTGGCAGAGCATCGTTTAAGCATTAAATTTTGAAATGTATATTAATGTTGGTCGGCCATTTTAAAAGATAGCACCAAATGAAAAATTAAGATTTAACATTATATCTTTAAAACTATTAAACCAATTCCTACCCAATTTTGCACATATGTAATACTATGATAAGCCACGTATATGCATGTGAATAAACTTTATTAGGTACTTTTTTTTTCNAATTTTGCACATATGTAATACTATGATAAGCCACGTATATGCATGTGAATAAACTTTATTAGGTACTTTTTTTTTCTTTCAAAATGGCGGTTATGCAAATAAAAATCCAAATAAACCATATAGATGTTATGGTGAATTGTTTAAAACCGGAAATTTTGTATGCTGGAAGTAGTTAAGCATCATATGCCAACATATAGCAACTTTTGTCCACCATTTTGTATGACAGTGCCACATTAATACATTTTTTGTCNATTTTAGGTTTATTTGGTATATCTACAATACCACTTAACAAATTTTGGCCAAATTTTGTATGCTGGAAGTAGTTACTACAAGCATCATATGCCAACATATAGCAACTTTTGTCCACCATTTTGTATGACAGTGCCACATTAATAGATTTTTTGTCATATCTTTGGGAAAAATTGACAGATTTCTACTAAATTTGGCACAAGTAGCACTGTGGCAGGTGATGTAAATTTATATGTTTTAAACAGGTCACACACTTATTTTCAAAATGTCATTTATATAGCCATCTTGGCCTAAAATGCTTTGTCGTCAAAACCATGCAATCAATTCCAACTTAATTTTGTATGCTGGTGTATATATTACAACTATCAAATGTGTCTACACGGAGCATCTTTTGTCCACCATTTTGTAAGATATACCACATTAAAAAATTGACATATGTCTACCAAATTTGCCAAACAAATAGTACTGCAGCAGGTGGTGTGAACTGGTATGTTTAAGTAGGTCACAGCACTTATTTCCATAATGATGGCCACATAAATATTTTAGCTCAGTATATTTTATTAACGAAACAAATTCAAACTTAACTTTGAATGCTAGCAGTATCTTTTATAACCATCAAATCTGTCTATACAGAGCCTCATTTTGCTGCCATTTTGTAAGATAGTGCCACATTAACAAAGTTTTATATCACATCTCAGGAAACAACAACCCATTCTTACCAAATTTGGCAAAGGAGTTTTTATGTGGTAGGCCAAATTAATATACAATTTTTTTTGTGTAACAGACAATTAAATTCAGAATGACAGCTAGAAAATAATTTAACTTAAGTGTGCTACATCTACGAAACTATGTAATCAATTTCAACTTAACTTTGTATACTGGCAGTATACAATCATCAAATATGCTAATACATAACTTTTTTGTCATCTATCTGTGAAGATTGTAACATGAAAAATATGGAGGTTTTATGCCATATATCAAAAATGGTATATAAACTGATGTTTTTCAGGTGCAACAGTCCTTTTCCTAAAGGTGTTAATATGAACAATTTAAATTTAGTTTAGTATGTTTGTACCTATAAAACAATTCAACAAAATTCAAACAAATTTTGTACACTAACAACATTCATTAGAAGCATTAATTATCTTAGCTGCCAAGTTTTGAAATGGTACAAATTTCCAAACATTGATCATTTCTGCACATAATGGGTACCGAACATACAAAACATCAATAACACAACACTGGTCAAAATTTCGAATCCAGAGATAATTATTTACCTTATTAACCAAAGTTTTTTTCCTTAAAATAAACCAAACCCACAAAACACAAATACTTACAATTCTTATCCTCTTATGAGTGTTACTTCTGCAATGAAATACTCTTAGCAGATTTTGCAACTTTCAAGAAACTGACATCAAAATTTTGTTCGTAGCACTTTCGACAAACCAGATTTAGCCAACAGTATGCTGTTAAGAACTTTGTCCGCCATAGAAGAACAAAAAGCAGTTTTCTTTTTTTTTACAGAACTGAACACCCTTTCACATTCTGCATTGCTGTTGCGTATTACTAACATTGACAACATACAGTCATATTTAAGGACCTCCACAACGGCTTCACAAACTTTCAAATCATTTTTGCCTCCATGAGAAATATTAATATCACAGGCACAATGTAAACAAAACCCAAAATTAATTCCGTTCCTAGAATGGGTAACCCATGGAAACTATGTTCTATAACTTTATAAAAACCCTTGGGTTATACAATTTCTTTTTCGTAATTCCATTAGCCAATTTTTGGCAATGTTAACCACATTTTAACTTTCAATAAACTTTAATATAATCACACATCCACTAACTAAACACTCCGGCACTCAACGACACTTGCGGACTTGCTACTTAAACGTGGGACTTCTTTTGTCACTTCGTTTGGACTCGGAAGCACTCGGTAATATCTCTNCTTCTTTTGTCACTTCGTTCGGACTCGGAAGCACTCGGTAATATCTCTGAGGACACGAGACACAGGAAAGGGCATGAGCTCAAAAAAATTTACATCACTCGAAACGTTATTACTTTACGAACATCCTTATGATAAGGCTGAATTTGAAGTATCATTTTTTGCAACATTTCTATGGAAGATAGAAGCCATAACGGCTAACTGATGTAGCAACCTTCAGCCACAGTTTCAACAACTTGAGCAGTTATAGAAATCGAAAATGTGCTTTCTTATTTAAACTATCTTCCCAAACTNGAAAATGTGCTTTCTTATTTAAACTATCTTCCCAAACTTCCAATGCAAACTCTTTGCCGCCTGCACTACCACGCACTATCAATTAGTGATGCATGTGGTAATTGGTACAAATAAATGAGGTGGCCGTACAATAGTACAACAGGGCATAAAATCGTACATTGTACGGACAAATCTTACAGGTTGGCTGCTATGAGTTATGCACACAGAGATCCAATTTTTCCAATCTATTTGTAAAATAGTGCCAGTTGAGATTTTTTTTACATTTAGCCATATTTATGAAACAGTTCAACTAATTTCCATCAAATTGCGCACACCAAAAATGCTACAGAACACCATGTAAACNACCAGATTTAGCCAACAGTATGCTGTTAAGAACTTTGTCCGCCATAGAAGAACAAAAAGCAGTTTTCTTTTTTTTACAGAACTGAACACCCTTTCACATTCTGCATTGCTGTTGCGTATTACTAACATTGACAACATACAGTCATATTTAAGGACCTCCACAACGGCTTCACAAACTTTCAAATCATTTTTGCCTCCATGAGAAATATTAATATCACAGGCACAATGTAAACAAAACCCAAAATTAATTCCGTTCCTAGAATGGGTAACCCATGGAAACTATGTTCTATAACTTTATAAAAACCCTTGGGTTATACAATTTCTTTTTCGTAATTCCATTAGCCAATTTTTGGCAATGTTAACCACATTTTAACTTTCAATAAACTTTAATATAATCACACATCCACTAACTAAACACTCCGGCACTCAACGACACTTGCGGACTTGCTACTTAAACGTGGGAATTCTTTTGTCACTTCGTTTGGACTCGGAAGCACTCGGTAATATCTCTGAGGACACGGGACACAGGAAAGGGCATGAGCTCAAAAAAATTGACGTCACTCGAAACGTTATTACTTTACGAACATCCTTATGATAAGGCTGAATTTGAAGTATAATTTTTTGCAACATTTCTATGGAAGATAGAAGCCATAATGGCTAACTGATGTAGCAACCTTCAGCCACAGTTTCAACAACTTGAGCAGTTATAGAAATCAAAAATGTGCTTTCTTATTTAAACTATCTTCCCAAACTTCCAATGCAAACACTTTGCCGCCTGCACTACCACGCACTATCAATTAGTGATGCATGTGGTAATTCGTACAAATAAATGAGGTGGCCGTACAATAGTACAACAGGGTATAAAATCGTACATTGTACGGACAAATCGTACAGGTTGGCTGCTATGAATTATGCACACAGAGATCCAATTTTTCCAATCTATTTACAAAATAGTGCCAGATGAAATTTTTTTTTACATTTTGCCATATTTATGAAACAGTTCAACTAATTTCCATCAAATTGCGCACACCAAAAATGCTACAGAACGCCATGTAAACTTACATGATTTTAAGTGGGTCAGACACACATTTTCAAAATGACGGCAGTGTAAATATCTTAGGTTAGTAAACCCTATCATTTGAATGATTAGACTGATTAAATACAAAGTTGATGCTTTGAATCCGACATCTGTAATGCAGTTGATTGCATGCTAGCTTATGGTATGAGGTTTTCTTGGTTCAACTTCCGATTAAGATACATGTTTATTTGTAATTGTCTTCTGTTGCATATGCTTACGGTTTCATCTCTAATAATATTGCTTTCAACGAGACCTCAAGTGTTATTTACCAACTTGACGTGGAATCCGCCCCACAGTTGTGCGCCAAATTAACTTGACACTATTTGGTTGAGGAAGCCAATTTAACTTGCGCGTTTCCCCAACCTATGGACAATACAGGGTGACTTATAGCGTTGTAGTTACTTCCTCCCGGCATAGACTATAAGATGCCTAGAAGGTTAAGGTGTTTTCAATAAGGANACTTATAGCGTTGTAGTTACTTCCTCCCGGCATAGACTATAAGATGCCTAGAAGGTTAAGGTGTTTTCAATAAGGAAGTCTTTTGCTGTTTCATTTTGAAGGACGAATATATTGTCTCGAGTTTAACACAAACAACATACAGCAGCACTTCCNGCTTATAGCGTTGTAGTTACTTCCTCCCGGCATAGACTATAAGATGCCTAGAAGGTTAAGGTGTTTTCAATAAGGTAGTCTTTTGCTGTTTCATTTTGAAGGACGAATATATTGTCTCGAGTTTAACACAAACAACATACAGCAGCACTTCCGAGGTGTGGTACGTAATTTGACTACTCGTATTAACTGTGGACGACTTTGTGATGGAGGGGGGCTTCTCTGGACGGCGATTGTATACTTAACTCTGCTGCTGTCTGTCAGCTGAGGATGAGCTCTGGTGAGTTGGGCGGACTTTGGAAAAAGGCCAGCGTATGTAGTCGTCTCCCCTGGACTGCTCTACTGTCGTACTGACGTGGCCGAGGGTCCAATGTGCCCCCGGCCCCCTCTGCGCGGTTGACCTCTCTCTGCGCGGTACTCTAAAACTGACTGATCCCTCGAACTAACGTCTCTGGGCGGTAATAATTGACTGTCTCCCTCTTCTCTCGTAAAGGGCTTATATGCTCGCCAGCCTCCCCCCTTAAGTGTCGGCACGTGTCGCCTTGTTGGGGGGAGGGGGTGAGGTGGTAGAAAGCAGAACAACGCCTTTCAAAACACGTGCCCTGGTTCCTTAAGGTTGNGTGGTAGGGAGGCCTAAGCAGCAGGACACGTGTAACTGCGATCTGCCACCTGCCTCGTGACACGTGTCAACTGGGAGGCGCTCGCAAAGGGGGTGAGCGAGGCTTCTATTCCAAAAGGCGTCACACGTCAAACTCGTTAGTTATATCAGTAACTTCTTGTTTTGGTTACTTTTTATAGTCACTTTAGTCCAGAGAAGTTTTACCAAATTAATTAATACTACCACACCTTTGCCATTTAACTTTCAAAACAACATTGCAAGGTTGTTTCAAATATAAGTTTGTCTGAACTGTTACCAGTTTTGTCACTTTCTGAGCTTTTAATCTGTCCAAAAGTTGATCAATTACACTAGCATGCAGCTGAACTTAGAGGTACATTTGATATTGGCTTAGCAATTTTCTTTTACTATTGGTAAGTTTTTTGCTAGTAAAATATAAACTGACTGAACTATAAGTAATACTTCAAACTTTTTGTGATTTTAACTGTAGTGCAATACTGTAATTCCGATCATTCTCAGGCCATTCACTATTTAGAAAAAGAGTGACCATGTGCATTCATTTGTAAAAAACCAAAGGCAGAAAATGAGTTTATACAACAATTTATACAGGCTGTTCTGAAATTAAACGCCCAAACTGCGGGAGGTGATTCCTTATGAAAAATAAAATAGAAAATATACAAGACACCATATTCCTAAACAGAATATTAAAGGATATATGAGCCTGTGAAAATTGGGTTTTGCAAACATATTTTCGCTGAATGCCTTGTACTTTCTGCCAGCGGTAGGGATGACTGCGATTTATCCACATTACATCCCACACGGTTAAATGGAACATGCCCATTTGGCATACTATGGAGAGTGTACTAGTGGAGGGCTTTTCGTCGATGAGCTGATGTATCACTTCCTCAAGCCGAACAGTGCCCACATACAGAGGATGGCCAGTATTACGCATGTGTCACTGCAACATGGGAAGCATAAGTCACCTTTTTGCTGCGGACTTTGTAGGCATTGTACAAGGCATTCAGCAAAAATATGCTTTCAAAACACAATTTTCATAGGCTCATATCTCCTTTAATATTCAGTTTAGGTATATGGTGCACTATATATTTTCGACTATTTTTCATACAGAATCACATCCTGCAGTTTGGGAATTTAATTTCTGAACTTCCTGTATATCATTGTAAGTAAAAACCTGAATCCTATAATCCCAAAAAAAGTTAGTCACTATTTCTCAATATAAAAATACAACAGTACCAATAAACTAGTATTTCTATGCAAATTTTATTTTTGTAAAGAGAGTCTGAATTTAAAAACTCATAGTAAAATAAAGCACTGATAAGGAATTGTTAAAAAAAATACTCCCAATTAATTTATTGTTTGATTTTTTCCAAAATTAAATTTTTTATGAAAACAAAAACTAAGGAAAAAAACTAGAATTTATCCTGTCACACAAATTTCTAGAAAATTTGCATATTTACTGGATATGTTGCAAAGATACATCCCCTTAGAATGCTACTGTTACAAATGTGTTAGGTTTTTGTTTTTTTGTGCTGAGTTTTGTGTTCAAAGGATTTTGTTAAAATTTTTGGTCAAATTCAATGTGTGGCAAAGTGCTCCTTGCGTTATGTGTATGATCTCTTGTCTTGTAGCCTGATCTTGTGTCTTTACACTGTACACCAAAAATTATCTCGCAGTAATTGTCCAAACATGGTAGCTCACTTTCCCAGTACACAAATGTTAGTACCACATGGCACAACTAAATGTACCGGCATATGCACTAATCTTGTACCAAAGTAAGTCAAAGCTCTCTGTGGTAAGAATGGCCTCTGTGCATACTAGCGTGAAGTAAAATGCCAACTTACTTAGCACAGTACATACCTCATTAAAGTCTTTGAATGAAAACTCCTTGTGTATGGCATCCCTGGCTTCGACAATTGACCACCCACTGCTTAGCAGAGGCGACAGTGTTGATGTGCGTTCCTCAGGAGTCAGCTTAGCAGGCTGCAGGACCCAACACACACAAAAAAAATGGACAGTGATAAATTGCCACCGCTTGTAACTGGGTAACAAACCAAATTTTATGCATCTACTGAACTGATTTAATAAAGGCAGACCAGCTTATTTATATTTNAAATTTTATGCATCTACTGAACTGATTTAATAAAGGCAGACCAGCTTATTTATATTTAATGCACTGAAAATGTACGTAGGGCAACACCATCAAAGCAGTACACTATACTTTTGGTCTTTGTTTGTTTTGTAATTTAAAATGTTACGGTATGTGTTACTATAANCCATCAAAGCAGTACACTATACTTTTGGTCTTTGTTTGTTTTGTAATTTAAAATGTTACGGTATGTGTTACTATAATATAAAATATAACTAGTTTAGAGTTAATTTTTCTATTTTGAGAGATCTTAGAATTAAGACTCAGAAATTCTTTACATTTTCTCCATTGCTGAAGCTGAATAAGAAAGCAGCAACTGGCAAAACATGCATAGGCCACCAACTGCAAGATTCTTTCGGACAATGCAGCTCCACTAGCAAAAGAACAAAACTCATACGAAAGCATTCACTGCTTGCAGTGAAAATATCATCAGCCAACAGAGCACTGAAATGAAGGAAATTTGGTTACCAATAGTGAAACGGCAAGAATTCTCAGAAAAAGAACAAAAGAAACTAAATACGTTAATATTACCAGGCAGCCCCACTTTTCCCAGATACCCCCACCTATCAGGTAATAGCTAGTCTCCCATTGATGCACACCTTGCCTCTTATTGGTTGCATGGTTGAATAAAATTACTAATAATGAGCACTTTTTATCCAGGTACTCCCACAGTAAAAATTATATGGTTTTGACCTGCCATTGGTGATGTTCAGGAATTACAGCAAATGGTTAGGGAGGAAAGATCAACAGATATAAGCTTTCAAAATGCAGTGCCGTTGTGAATTATGTTTTTTTAGTCTATTCGTTCATATTTGTTATTTCTTGTTTCTTGTACTTGTGTCTTCCCTGTATGTGGCGTGGTTGTTTTTGACCGAGTCAATCTTTATAATTAAATATTTTGCTTTTTTGATTATTTTATTGCTTTCTGTATTGCCATTCTTTCCATTTTTATAATACTCTTGGCATGGAGATACTGTATTTAATAAACTGAGAACCAGGTTACACATATCGAGAGATAAATTGTTATTTTCTGCATGCTGTCTAGGGTTCTTGACATCTTATTTGTGCAGTTTACAAATTGGGTTGTTTTGTGCATGCTTGTTCAATTTTTCATAGGCCTATTTGTTTTTGTTTTATTTTATTTTGCGTGTAACTTGGTTGTTTTTCACTGCACCCTTGTCTTGATCTATAAATATTTTGCTTTGTAACGTGTAGTTACAGTGGTGCAGATACATTTTATTGAATTAATATTATGCTTGTCAGTTAATTAAAAAAATATTTATAAAAATTTGTAAAGGATAATTTATGAGTGCAAATTATATTGTCATAGTTACATTTTATTGATAGTGTTGGTTGCTTAAAATTTTATTATTCTATTCTTTGATAATGTTATGAGGTTTGATTTCTCTTAGTGGTGAGAGGTTAAACTTATAGATATGCACTTTTTCTTAGTTTCTGGAAGATAGTTGATTTTAAAATTGAAAATAAAATTGATATTAAAAAAAAATATTTTATTATAAAAGAGAGTACAGTTCTGAAGTTTGTAGTATCTTTGTTACACTGCTGTTATGTCCATTGTACTGGTATGAGGACATGGATAGTCTTACTACAATTTTTTTCAACTTCAAGCAGAAGGTTAGTAAGTAGCTAATGTCTGATCAAATCCTTTGATCCATGATATATAATTGGAGTTTTGTATGTGTTGACATAAGAGCACACATTTAATTAGTATTTTCTTCTTGGTTTAGTTTTTATATTCTTAATAAGTAAAATAATAATTAGATTTTAATGTTTTTTTTTAAATTATATTACCTGCTGTTGGCGACCCTACACACAAGGGTTTTCCTGTGGTCGAGTTGGACTGCAAAAAGTGGTCAAAGCAGACGGCCAGTAGTTGCACATGTATTGAAATGGACAACGTCCTGGCCTTTACATACGGGCGTTTGTTCGACCACAGACTGACTGCAAACACCGAGCAGTCATCGGTCCCCGCCACCGAATGCAGTGTTTTTCCTTTACACACAAACCACACGCTAACCACTAGTGGCGTTGTAGCTCCATGATCAGCTTGTCGGGTAGCTAGCTCAGTACAGTCATGCAGTCGTTTGATACTGATCTGTTCATTACAGAAATTGAAGCACAATCTGCAGTAGGAGTAGGAATGTCCAGTTGTTCTGCTGTAACGATGCAGCGCCTGGTATGACGAGTGGAAGTTACAGCTCAGTTAGCTCAATCGGTAGAAGCAGGAAACTTTTAAAGGCCCCAAAACTACTGTAAATTAAGTCCTGTATCATGTTTATTACTTTGTAGTTTTAGTTATCATTTAATAAAACAGTTCTCATTCAATTGTCAGGACAGTTTTCACAAAATAAGATAAAAAAGTGCCCAACATGAAACGTACTGNGACATGAAACGCACTGTACATGGTCAGCAGAAATGTACAATATCCTGTTGGCAATACGGAAAGGACAACAGGGGCTTGCAGAGGAGCTTAAACACAAAATTAGGCAAGTAGCACAATAGAGTAATAAAGGTATTNTTAGTTATCATTTAATAAAACAGTTCTCATTCAATTGTCAGGACAGTTTTCACAAAATAAGATAAAAAAGTGCCCAACATGAAACGTACTGTACATGGTCAGCAGAAATGTACAATATCCTGTTGGCAATACAGAAAGGACAACAGGGGCTTGCAGAGGAGCTTAAACACAAAATTAGGCAAGTAGCACAATAGAGTAATAAAGGTATTNGAAAGGACAACAGGGGCTTGCAGAGGAGCTTAAACACAAAATTAGGCAAGTAGCACAATAGAGTAATAAAGGTATTAAAATATTAATAACAAGGATAGAAAACTGGGGGGGTTGGATCAGAAAAGAATAGGTTAGAAAATGTATCAACATTAATGGCCGCAAGTAATGATAATAAAAACAGTAATAACGTAAACAATGAAGTTAATATTGGCTGTGACAATGAATATAAAGAGTTTAATACTGAGGGTAGAAATGCAGAAGGTATAAGCCAAGAGGGTCATACTGGAGGTAAATTAAGAGAGAATCAATTGCAGAGGCAGATTGATAATGTTGAGAAGAGTGTACCAAACAGTTGTGAAGTCAGTAGGTCGATGAGAAATGTAATACAGGAAGGGAGACTTCAGGTTTGGGGGGTACAACAAAATATTTATAATGAGTCAAAGCTGCGATTGGTATCAGCTGTTAAGTTGCAACAGGCAAGATTTGCTGAGAGCACAGTAAAAGGTTATTGTGAGAGTAGGGGGTATCCTAGAGTGAAACACTATGTGGTGTTCAGGAAATGTTTTGTAAGGAGAAAGCAAAGATGGAAACAAAGGGTCAGTAAAGTAGTGAGGAAAAAGAAAATGAATAAGAGGGGTAGATTTAAAACCGTACGGAAAANTGGAAACAAAGGGTCAGTAAAGTAGTGAGGAAAAAGAAAATGAATAAGAGGGGTAGATTTAAAACCGTACGGAAAACGAAGAGAGTGAAGTACAGTATGAGGATGGTCGTGAGGAAAAAGGGAAGGAAATGGAAAGACAAAGTGAGAATGGCAAGGAAAAGAAAAAGAAAGAAAATTTAATGAAGGCAGGCAGACTGCAATTTAGATTAATAACATAGATACTTAATTTTTAAATATTTCATTTTTTAATACTTTGATTATACAGTAAAAATGTAAGAGATTAATTTATGATTTTATTTTGAGAAACAATTCTTTTATATGAAGGACCATGCAATTGAGTAAATAGGTCACAATATGTACAGGATACATGGGGTAAATTAGCATATTTCCCTTGTCAAACCTTGGAGAGGCAAGAGTAAATAATGCAGATTCCCGATAAACATAACAACCACGATAAACGAACTACCACGGCAAGAACTTTGAATCCTGATCAAATATATTACGAAACCTCTCAAAACGAAAGAAATTTAATCAAGTATCCCGATAATTAATATATTGCGTCGTTACACTGCCCACAGTGAGCTGTATTGTGTGCTGTTGGCGAAAATGCTGGAATAAAGACGATTTTCCATAAGACCCTACATCAACAAACACAAAGTTATAATTTACATAAGGTGGCTGTGCAAGGGAATTGATGATAAAAGGAGCTGCCTGCATGGGTCGCCAAAAGGTGTGCAGAGCTTCAGCTGAAAACTTTTCCAAGTGTACACTTGCTGTATGCTTACAAATATCACTTAAAAAGGTTACACATTTGTGTACACCTCCTGGTTTCTATGTTTTGGTATAGTGTATTTTTTTTAAAATAATGAATTACCCTAAATATTGTTTTTTATTCACTATCAATTTTAGGTATGAACATTACTGTTAAGTGTATTTAAAATTTTATTATTTACTTATTTAAAGTCATTATTACAGTATAAAACGATAGGAACTGAAATGAAAGGTGCGTTAGCAAAGAAATGACTGCATGCCAGTTGAACGCCATGTGCACTGAGACTACGAAACATTTTACGAGTACCTATGCCTGCGTTGCATTAGCGCTCCCTCGCTTATACATATCTAATACACAAAACACATGTCCCACCAGACGGCCACCTTTATGACATTAGAGCATCTCGAGGGCCGTGCAAGGGATTACGTCCTGCATCGTAAAATTTCAAGACAAAAGCAACTAGAATGATTTGACACTCAATTCAGCCACACAATAATTTAGTTTAGTAACAATAATTTTGAAAGAAAAAAAAAATGAATAGTTTTAAAGATGAAACAATTGGGAAAGGTGCATAATTATATATATAAAAGAAAGGAAAATATTATGAATGACCTGTAAGTAAATGTAAATATCCAGTTTGACATTCAGAGAGTCTGCATTCTTATAAACTGTCTATAAAGTCTGAAAAATTCCCAGACACAGAGGAGAAATTAATGACTTATAAATAAATTAAAATCGGGCATGGTTTTCAGCTTGACCCCTCGATTGAGTACAATATTCTAAAAATGGCCATTTACAAATTCGGGAAAATACCACACACTTGAACAAAATTGCTGATCAATAACAATTATAAGACAATATGTAATTCAAATTCACCTGATTTTTTATGGATCTGTCATTTTTCGTACGTATCTGGAAATGTTTTCAGTATTTTGTAGCAGTTTTTTTTAATTGTAACACTACGTGGGATTGAACTTGGTACTTGTATTTAATTCAAATAAATCAATTTCAAATGCTTTTTTATTTTGGTACAATATCAATTGTTTTATTCTTAACAACCAAGAATTTAAATTTTCATTTTGTATAATAAACGCAATATGGCCGTCAATACCTCAAATCAATTTGAGGACTTGATACCCTCTTTGAGATATAAATGTTTTTTTTTTTCTCAAAATTTCAAAATGGAAGTCATAGGCATATTTGAAATATATAGCCCAAACAGAGCCGACAGCTGCTGTGACGTAATGGATTCTCAAACATCTGGCAGAACAGTCCTTATTTTTAGTTACTTTTCTACCTTATGCCCCGGAACTGTTTCTATAATACACAAGGCTGCGTCTCTTGCTGTGACAAGTATGTCGTCATAGCCATTATTTATAAATCTCGGCAAGTAGTAGCAGAATTCTAGAAATGAGGTCACAGAACGCTTCAATGCATTTACATCTGCTTCTGTATATAATTTGACTCTCCACGGTCATACCGCCAGAATAAGATGGAGTTAATTAATGTTGAATGAGCGATAATATTTACATTCGGGGAATGGTAATCTTAGTAACTGGAACATTGGCGTATGTGACATTTAGAGCAAAGAAAAGTATCAAATGATGACATGGACATTCTGAAATACTAGTAAAACTTATCCTCATGTGCATGAAGCTCATTATAAAGACAATGAAATTGCCCATACTTTTAACTTTACTGTAATATTGAATTTGCTCAATATTTTTGACCTCTCCTTCTCTTTCTATCCTGAAGTAGTAACAGGAGTGTTTCCCCATCTGAGTGCAATTATGTACTGGTTACTCTCTGTCTCCTGTAACTTGGCAAAATTTTGACAGTTTGACGAATGTAGTGCCAATGGTTACTTTTTGTTTATGTATCCTTTCGTCACAGCTGGTGTCAAGTGGAGGCTGTATTTTTTATCAACCCTGCTTGTGTATTGGGACCACCAACGTACGCATCCTTCCAACCTTGTGGCAACTTACCCTCTAAGTACTTGCTAAAAAACACCTCTAAATATTTAACTAACTCTCTCCCACCAAACTTAAGCGCTGTGTTCCCTATCCCGTCCGGTCCCACTGCCTTACTGCTCTTCAACCCCCTGATTACCATTGCTATCTCCCACTCCCTCATCTTGAACTTGCAAAGCAACCCCGAATCTCTTTTAGCCTCTATTCCAATCCTCCTTTGCCTCAAACACTGACAGGTACTGGCCTTGCAGCATCTCCGATTTTTCTTGGTCATTTGATGCAGTCCCGCCATCCCTACCTTTCAGCAGAGGTATCCTTTCCTCCCCCCCCCCTAACCTACTTAACATACCTAAACAATTTTCACCATTAATTTCATTCTTCAATCATCTTCCCTAAAAATATATTCTTCGCCTGTTTGATCATCCTTTCAAGCTCCCTTCCCATTTGTTTCATCAATTCCTTAGCTCTAGTCATTCCTATTGAAGTAAAATACCTTGAATACTAAAAGCACTTTATTATATAAAAGATCGGACAAACATTGTCTTGGATGAACAACACAACACACATAAACAAGATAAGCATAGAAGAAAAAACTTGAAGCAACTTTGTCACAGTAAAAATATTATTTTTACTGTGACAAAGAAGAAACCATAGAGATAGAACTGAATAGTGGCGCTATCAAAGAATTTTACTCAACACTTAAAACTACTTTAACAATTCCTTCATTTCTCCACTTGGCATGTAATTTTCTACACTTCCTCTACATTTTTTGAATCTCTTGTCCATAATATGATGGATCTCCCCTAGACCCTAATCTTTTCTTTGGCACAAATTCCTCCAACATAACCTCTGTTATTCTTCTAAATTCCTCCCATAATCCTTCCACACTTTCCTCCATAGACCACTTTTCAAACCTATCCCTCAGGAAGATTCCTGCCCCCTCCTTGTCTCCTCTCCCATACTGCCACACCAACCTATCTGCAGTTTGCTCTTCCCTCATACTGCCAAGCCCAATTTCCACAACAGGAATATCATGATCGCTTATGCCATCCAATACTATGATACCAACTGCAGCATTCCCAGGTCTGACAAACACCACATCCAGCACCGACCCAACACCCTCTTAATTCCACCTTGTACGTGTTTCTACCACCTGGACCAAGCCTCTGTTGACTAACTGCGCTGCCATTCTCTGCATCAAGCTGCCCATCCTTTCTGCACCCTCAGTCCATCTCACATCTGGCATATTCAGATCACTTGCTACAACAACTCGCTGCCTGTCCTTTGGGGTCTATCAACCCTCTCCTTGATCATCTCAATTGCCTTCCATCCCTGTCCTGGTAGCCTATACCCAGCCAGCAAAGTAATCCTCTTACTACAACCTCCACTTATTTTAATTTCTATCACCTCAACTTTTTCACTAATCCATTCTACAGACCCTTTCAGCCCCTCCCTTACACACCATTATTCCTCCTCCTCTCCCATCCCTGTCTCTTCTGAAGATGTTGAACTTATCCTGCCTACATTCAATGTCAAGCACTTCCTCATTCAGCCAAGTCTCCACAGCTACCACTATATCTGCCTCATACCCTTCTACCTTACCCCAGAAGTCCTCCAGCTTGCTGTACACACTCCTACAGTTCACCTCCATTAAACTTTATGCTAAGATGCTGCATTACCCTCCTACTATGCTTACCCTCTCACTCTACCCCTGTGGCCTCATCAGTGCTTACCTCTCCATTTCTCTCCACTTCTGTTTCCTTGTCCCTCACTGGTTATTATTTAAGCACTTGATGCTCAGCCCTGGCCTTCTCTAAACAGCCAACTGCTTCCCTACATAGCAGATCCTCTAGGANAGCACTTCCTCATTCAGCCAAGTCTCCACAGCTACCACTATATCTGCCCCATATCCTTCTACCTTACCCCAGAAGTCCTCCAGCTTGCTGTACACACTCCTGCAGTTCACCTCCATTAAACTTTATGCTAAGATGCTGCATTACCCTCCTACTATGCTTACCCTCTCACTCTACCCCTGTGGCCTCATCAGTGCTTACCTCTCCATTTCTCTCCACTTCTGTTTCCTTGTCCCTCACTGGTTACTATTTAAGCACTTGATGCTCAGCCCTGGCCTTCTCTAAACAGCCAACTGCTTCCCTACATAGCAGATCCTCTAGGANTATTTAAGCACTTGATGCTCAGCCCTGGCCTTCTCTAAACAGCCAACTGCTTCCCTACATAGCAGATCCTCTAGGATTCTCTTTCTCTGCTCTGTCAGGTGTACCTGGTCCCTTCCTACACTTTCCCAGCCTACCCATTTCCTTATATCTATAAATGTAGCCCCCAAATCCCTACATACTCTCTCATAAACCCCACTTGCTGCTACTGCCTTCCTGTATGTTATTCCCTTTTTAACCAGCATACCACTAACTACTGCCCTAGCTCTTGGGAACTTCTCCTGTACTTTACATAGTAACCCCCTGAGGTCCCTCTCTACCGCTTGCCCTACCTCCTTCTGAGACAGGTCATCCCCCCCCCCACATGAATTAAAACCACCTTTGGCACCCTGCTACCTCTAATACTATTGACTCTTTCCTCCAAGTTCTTGATTTTTGCGATGCCAAAAGTTGCTTTATTAGGATTTCCTTTCCTGATTTCCCTCAACTCCACCCCTTTAACGATCGAGTTGCCTAGAAAAACCACCTCTGGTTCATTTTCTACAACCATTTCCTGCTTTGTGTTCCTTCCAACCACCTGCCTCCCTTGTCTACTTCACCTCTTCCCTGATCCCTGCCACCAGCCACTTCCTGCACCACCCTTGTTACCTTTCCTTTGACCAGCCCTCTTTCTTCCCCTCCGGCCATGAACTGTCCATTTTTTCCTACCTGATGGCCTTTGCTAAATCACTTTCCTACAAGCCTCAACATACTGCTTCCTGCCTTCCACCACTGCCTGTTCCCTACATACTGTTTCCCGCCCATCTATCCTTGTTTGCTTCCTGCTGTCTAAATCGCCTTATCCCTTGCTACTATTTTCCGCTCCTCTATCCTTGTTTGATTCCTAGTGTCACCTACTGCCTTTTCCTTTTCTACTGTCTCCAGTTCCTCTATCCTCCTCAATTTTACCACCTCAATCTCTGCCTCCCTTCTCCTCCCTGCAGTTCCTTCTGTAGACAAGCTTGCATTTTGCCTAACTCACCCTTAATGCCTTCCAACTANTCCCTTCTCCTCCCTGCAGTTCCTTCTGTAGACAAGCTTGCATTTTGCCTAACTCACCCTTAATGCCTTCCAACTATTCCTCTAACTTCTCTACCCTTATTGCTAAACTACACTTGCCCATCTCATCCCGGACCTTTCCCTCCACCCTCTCAATCCTGTGGGTCATTTCCCTCTCTTTCCTTATCATCAATTCTACTCTACAATCTCCCCTTTCCAACTCTCCTCCTTAGCCACTTCCATCCTTGTCACTGGCACGCCTTCTACAAGGTTCCCCATCAGCATTTCCCAAATTCAGTTTCTACATTCCCCACCTATTNCCTTGTCACTGGCACGCCTTCTACAAGGTTCCCCATCAGCATTTCCCAAATTCAGTTTCTACATTCCCCACCTATTTGAGTTTCCTTTTCTACTGTTAGTTTGTTTTCTGCCACAGCCACTAATTCCTTTCCCCCTATACACTCATCACAACTCCACTCATGCTGCCGTAGTTAGCCCAGATCCCCCTCTCTGATCCCTACACANCTTTCCCCCTATACACTCATCACAACTCCACTCATGCTGCCGTAGTTAGCCCAGATCCCCCTCTCTGATCCCTACACAATCAGCATGATACCAGCCACCGCACTGGTCACAGTGTACCCCACTATCATCCCTCCTCCACACCTTCCCATATCCCCTGCAGTTGCACCTCCCTACCATTTTTTTCCCCTGTACTACCAGTATTATACACCTAACTTACAAGTTAATCTTACCTTATAAAAAACTTATATGCTAGACTAACATTCAAAATAACACGAGCACTTAACAGCCATGTGCACACAATAAACAATAAATCACCCTATGGCTACATTAACTATCTAGAACAATGAAATAAAGCACTCAAAAACTAACTTAAAGAAATATTTTGTAAACTATAAAATAAACTATTTATATATTTATCTTAACAAACTGCAAAAATACTCTGAGCTATACAACCTTACATCCTATGCGGCAGCCATCTTACTTGTACACCCATACAAGGAAGATACCCGTAAACGTCCACGTAACACCCGCCACATAGACGACTGTCACGCACAGAAGCACTAGTACTTGCACTCCATTCTTAAATCACAAGCCTTCGCACGATCGGATTCGGACGTCACAACTCACGCGCGCAGCAACAATCCACTCCCCACGAACCGCACTGTATTGCATCTAAACTGCAACTAACCTATGGTAACTTCTACACATCTACAACAAACAGGTGACTGCTGATTCACATTTGTTTATGTTACTACAGCATTACAGAACTATACAACATAGCGTCTGACGTAAACAAAGTGGCAGAACTCCTAGTACATTATCCATTTTATTTTTGACGTTCTGCTTTTTTTATTACTACGCCCTCCTAAATATGAAACAGGTAAGGTGTGCAAAAAACCATTTATATAACTTTTGTGGGTCTACTATGTCTCCTTCAAAAAAGCCCCTATTCTTTATAATTACCCTTGATCCGTATCCAGACGGTGTTAGATGCCTTACACGACGCCTTACAGTTAAACCAGACAAAACTAGTTGGGCGGAACAGCACGTCTGTAATTTAAGTTTCATTATATCAGAAGCGAATTTCCGTACTATCCCGCAAAAGGTAAAAGTTGTGATAAATTTTCCATTACACCAAAAAATCTAAAAGGGGTGAAACAATTTTTGGGAATGGTTGCATTTTATAATTAATTCATACCAAATTTTTCTTGGTTAACAGAACATATAAATTTGTCTGATAGAAAGAAGGTGAATTTTGTGTGGGGTACAGAACAGCAGTATGTTTTTCAGAAATTAAAGGAATGTTTGACAGATCTGCCACCATTAGGTTNTGAATTTTGTGTGGGGTACAGAACAGCAGTATGTTTTTCAGAAATTAAAGGAATGTTTGACAGATCTGCCACCATTTCTTCTTGCCTTGTAATACTGACAAGTATGAAGCACATATTTCAACTAAGAATTAAAAATACTACTATTACTATTTATTTTTGGCTCCTGGGTGCACAATAGCTACCTATATCAGTGGTACTATGCACATACTGTTTAGCCTGTTGCTGTAATTAAGTACCTATATTGTAATGACCAAACTATGTACAGTCTATTTACAGTTTCTTCACCCTTTCTGAATTAAACATTTGAAAAAGCACCCCATGAACGACATGTTTGGTTGTTTCCTAAATATGCCACGTATCACAAGTGTTTTATACTTTTGGTTAAATTGAACTTCTACTTAGCTTAAATTTCATCTATAAATTATTCTATTTTATTTATAAATAAGGTGAATAAATGCAAGTAAAAAATTGGTGTGTTGGTAATGCCTGGTAAGATAGGATTCTCATGAAAAATATTACTAAACTGAGTGCGCAAGAATGCAGTGTGTTCTCCCTTTGGTGCAATTTTCTTGACTACGTTAAGCTTTGATTGAGTGAGGCAGAGGAATAGCCTGAAAGTAGGCCTATAACTTTATCGGGGCTTCAATAAAGTTGGAAATAACAGTGAATAGACTAAAACTAAACATAGCAGGTAAGTGTACTATAACTTAAATGTGGCCTTTAAAAATAAACTGCATAACTTCAGGTTTAGGAAAGGCATACTGGTAATGCATAAATTATTATGTAATGGAAGGTGCTGCAAAATTTTTTTCAACACACACTGATGGTAAAGAAATGAGTTTTTGGATGAAAGTTTACTAACGCTATATTGTTTCTTCCTCTCTTTGTTAAGTGACTCCAGGCTGACTAACAACCGACAACGTAATGAATCCTTAGACCTCCCCCAAATCCAAACTCAACCCTTTGCTAATAATGTATCCTAGCCTACCAGGTCTAGCTCTCTGCTTATGCCCATATTTGTGTTAAAAGGAAACATTGTCATAATTTGAGTGTATCAATTAATGCATGCAAAGGTGCTTATGTTTTTTAAGAACTGGTTTATTTATTCTGTAGGTATTTATTTTATCCTCCAGTTCAGACTTTTTTCGATCATCAAAAGACAAATAAAGTGATTTGTTTATTTCAAACATTCGTGGACTACTTCAATTTTACTACTAGGTCTAAAAACAATTCTGCATTAGGTCCTACATTAAAGTTTAAAAGGCAGTTCTCAGTAGGGCGGTAGAGCCTCTAAAGGACATCAATCTTGAAATGGAAGAAAGGCATCAATACAAAAATGCCTTTAATTGATATCAAAAATTACAAATGAGTTAGTTGTATATGTACTGGAACGATTACAGGCGCAACTTAGGTCAANGTTTAGCCTGTTGCTGTAATTAAGTACCTATATTGTAATGACCAAACTATGTACAGTCTATTTACAGTTTCTTCACACTTTCTGAATTAAACATTTGAAATAGCACCCCATGAACGACATGTTTGGTTGTTTCCTAAATATGCCATGTATCACAAGTGTTTTATACTTCTATCACCATAAAAGTATCCTACTTTTGGTTAAATTGAACTTCTACTTAGCTTAAATTTCATCTATAAATTATTCTATTTTATTTATAAATAAGGTGAATAAATGCAAGTAAAAAATTGGGAGTGTTGGTAATGCCTGGTAAGATAGGATTCTCATGAAAAATATTACTAAACTGAGTGCGCAAGAATGACATCAATCTTGAAATGGAAGAAAGGCATCAATACAAAAATGCCTTTAATTGATATCAAACATTACAAATGAGAAACCTTTTTAGGTACTAAAAAAAAGTATGGGGGTTGTCAGAATATCACACCGCCCCTTTTTTTGTTCCATTTTTTAAATTCCAACCAAGGGCCTAAAAAATCAGTGAGAATTTGGAAAAAAATTTTGGCAACTAAAAAAAACGGACCAGTATAAACGGAAGACAAATCGACAACTTATTCGTGGAAGTCGCATAGTTTGTGCAGCCCTGCACGAGGCTATCAAAAGGTTATCGTCTACTGTCAAAACTAGNTTATTCGTGGAAGTCGCATAGTTTGTGCAGCCCTGCACGAGGCTATCAAAAGGTTATCGTCTACTGTCAAAACTAGGTTCAATACTTCCTGTCACTCGCGGCAAAAAAATGTCCCAACATGAAGGTGCAGTACCTAATTCTCGACATTTAATACGAATATAAATTACTGCATTAATAAAAACGTTCAGCATATTGCGTAGTTTGTAACTTTCACCCGGAATGGTGTATTATTTTAAAAAATAAAATTGTTTACATAATCTGAGGGAAGAAAGCAGAATGGATAAATTAAAGGTTAATTACTCCTACGTTAAGTTCAACATTTACAAATCTTACCATTTTCTTCGAAAGTTTTCCAGCTGCTGCAGCAGAATAGCACAGACTCGTCAAAATTGAATGGGTAGTCAGTTGCGCCGACACTTGTTGAACGCTACCCAGCAAGAAATGAAGAAACATCTGGGATTTTTGTGTTATATTGTTGGCAAGACTTACTGCCATGCACGATGTCTGTCGCTTTTTCTATCAAGGTTATATTCACAGAACAGGGATAGTTATATTCTAGAAAGGTGAAAGATGGAGTGTACAGGTTACGTTTCCGAAGTTGTAGACAAAAACAACAAGCTACCACCTATTATAGGTGAGTGAATATTTTGGTGTAGTTTACATAATCAAGGACAATAATCTTGTGCCGATTTTGTTTACTTACGTTTTACGATTAATATTGTTACGGGTTGNGTTTACATAATCAAGGACAATAATCTTGTGCCGATTTTGTTTACTTACGTTTTACGATTAATATTGTTACGGGTTCGAAGGTAATAATTTTTCCAGGTGTTATTTTATGTGCAAATGTAAACATAAAAAATAGTCACAGGTCGACAGAACCGAGCTGATATATCAGACGAACGGGTCACGAAAAGGTAGGAAGGCCACCATGCTACCTTCCTGCAGTGGCGCATGCGACGCGGAACTAAGGATCTCCCGCGAAATTTAAAATATCGCACGCCTTTTATAATCTTAGAGAACTGTAGGCTTATTATTGTAGCGCAAAATGTTGCTGCCACGTGTTCGAAAATCTAGAGGCCGTGTTGTAAATGTTTTTTGAATGGACGTTGGCACTTCCATAATACAGGATGAGTATAAAAGAATACCCCAACTTTGAAGGCCTGTAATATCAAAACCAAACAACCTCCAAACTTGATTGAGCAAACAAATGAACCGTGGAACCGTGAAGTTTGTTTACTATACTTTCATAAATGTTCAATGTGACCACCATAAGCGACCCNTATACTTTCATAAATGTTCAATGTGACCACCATAAGCGACCCGAACGATATCTACGCAATAATCAAACTTGTGCCACGTTTTGTCATATTGTCCGATGTTATGGTTTGGATAGCGTTCGTAACTCTCGGTTAGGGTAATTATTAAGTTTAGGGGCTTTTCTTTAAAAATAAAAGTAATTCATGGAAAATTGTATATTTCCACTCTACTAATGATGCAGAACAAAAATATACTAGGGGCATTAATGTCCGACTAATTTTGTAATATGTGCTCACCTAACCCCATGATGGGTGAATCACTATTTTACATTTATAAACTAACCTAGGATTGTTGGGTTTTACACTAACCTACCTAGGAATATTTGGATCTTACACTAATCTAGGATTATAGGGTTGTACACTAACCTAGGATAGTAGGGTTTTACACTAACCTAGGATGTTTGGGTTTTACACTAAACTACAAATGTAGGATTGTAGGGATTTAAAGGAACCATAAAACACACCAAAAGAATGTAAATTGACTCACCTACATAGGGGGCTGGTATAATTCCTCTGACGTTAATAGACGTAAACAAATATATTTCGCAAGTTGTTTAAATATGTTCTACGTATTTTAACATTATGCCCTCTTGAATATGAACAACGTAAGCTGTGCAGAACCCATTAATGCAACCTTTGTTGGTCTAGGATGTTTCGTTCAGAAACGTAAACAAACTAGCTATAGTGCTCATTTCGCAATTTTGTTCAATTTTTTAAAAATATTTTGTACTTATTTTAAAGCTACGCCCCTAATATATTCGTGTTCTACGTGATTAGTAGAGTAGAAATATATCATAATTTTGAAATTTTTTTGTGTTTTTCAGAAAAGCCCCTAAACTTAATAATTACCTCGGTTTGATGTGGTGAGGGGGAAAAGAGCTCGCATTCGACAAGTCAATGTGAAGGGGACGGTCTGATATTTCCTTTATGTGCCGAGAAATGTCACTGGGAGCGTCTGTTGTTGCACTATGAGCGTGTGTTGTGTGTTAGTCTGTGTCACAATTGTGACGGAGCAACAGAAATTATTCTGTGTTATTCAGTTTGCTAAGTGTGAATCGGTTACGGCTGTTCAACGTGAATTCCGTCGCAAATACGGACATCGTCCTGCCGATAAGTGGAGCATCGTACATTGTTTTCATCAGTTCCGTGACACAGGGTGCCTTTGCAAAGGCAAAAGTTCCGGGCAGCCACGTGTGTCCGAAGAGAATGTGCAACAGATTCAACAAGAGTTCGTTCGCTGTCCGAGGAAATCAACTCGACAAGCTAGCCGGGAAATGCTAATTCCTCAATCGACGGTATGGACAGTGTTGCGAAAGCGATTGCTGTACAAACCAGCTTGTGCAGACACTTACTGAATGGGATAAAGCACTGAGACGTGATTTCTGCGCATTCGTTCTTGCCCAGAACGAGGTAGACGATGCCTTCATGTGTAAGCTGGTTTTTAGCGATGAAGCGACATTCCATACAAATGGTAAGGTGAACCGGCACAACGTGCGGATATGGGGGTNACTTACTGAATGGGATAAAGCACTGAGACGTGATTTCTGCGCATTCGTTCTTGCCCAGAACGAGGTAGACGATGCCTTCATGTCTAAGCTGGTTTTTAGCGATGAAGCGACATTCCATACAAATGGTAAGGTGAACCGGCACAACGTGCGGATATGGGGGTTAGGAGCCTCCACATGAAACCTACGAACATGAGCGCGTTTCCCCCAAAGTGAACATGTTTTGTGCTGTATCCAAAGACACTGTTTTCGGCCGTTTCTTTTTTCACGAGTCCACTGTTACAGGAATCCCTTATTTGGACATGCTTGCTGAGTGGTTGTTTCATCAGTTAGAAGAGGTGGCGGGGGACTTCATTTTCCAGCAGGATGGTGTGCCACCCCATTGGCACCTAGCTGCTCGCAGATACCTGAAGGAGACGTTGCTGCAACTTTTATACTCATTTGTATAGTTAAATTTGGACCTACCAGTTGGAAACAGTTTTGTTAAAAGAATAAGGAAAACATTTTTTGGAAAATTATATTTTTGGGGAATGAAGAAATTGCGAGTTTGTGAATTCACCTTATACTTTATAAGCACTATAGTGGCGAGAAAAATTGTGAAGGAAAACAAAATAAATAAATATGTGCCTAAAAAGCTTATATTTGTAGGAACCCCCATCCCTTCTAATGATTTCTTAAAATTAAGCAGTAAATTAACAGTTGGTCTGTTAGGCAAAAAATAAAGTGGTAGGCCTAATTATTAATAATCACTGCTTTTCCGGAAAAAAAAAAAGAAGGGAAAATAACATCAGCAAATGGTCTATATTGACATTACTAATGACACTTAATATGAATTTTCATGCAGGTATTACATTAGTCATAGTATATAGCATGAAATGTGATAGTGGACAGGGCTATGAAGATCAAGGAATTTGTGGGGTAAAACATGTAAAATTTATATCTAATATATTTCAATCTGTTTGCTGAATTTGTTTTCTTTCTGAAACAGCAAGCATTGACATAGTGGAAAATGTGGTGCCTAAAATTGGCACCAGCTTGAGACATGGCTTATTGTATCATATGCCCTTGTAAATATCAAACAGGTAAGCTATGCAAAAACGTATATACGAGGTTTGTAAAAAAAAAAAAGTGCCTTTTTATTTTTCTCGATAAATATTTATTTATTCATCAATATCTATTTTTTTTCCTTCTAAGTAATCCCCCTCAGATATAATACACTTGTGCCAGGGCTTTTTCCAATCCTCGAAGCCCTTCTGACATGCGTTTTTTGGTATGGCCTTGAGCTCTCCCAGTTACGCTGTCTATCTCCTCAATCGTGGCAAACCTCCGTCCTTTCATGGGTCTCTTCAGTTTTGGGAACAGAAAAAGTCGCAGGGGGGCCAAGTCCAGTGAATACGGTGGCTGAGGCATGATTACAGTGTTGTTTTTGGCCAAACAATCACGAACAAGCAACGATGTGTGAGCAAGTGCATTATCGTGATGCAAAAGCCATGAATTNCAAGTCCAGTGAATACGGTGGCTGAGGCATGATTACAGTGTTGTTTTTGGCCAAACAATCATGAACAAGCAACAATGTGTGAGCAAGTGCATTATCGTGATGCAAAAGCCATGAATTGTTTTGCCACAAATCCGGCCCTTTTCTTCGTATTTCTTCACGCAAACGGCGCGTAACTTCACGATAATATTCCTTATTGACCGTACGACCTTTTGGCAAGAACTCACTATGAACCACGCCATTGTAATCAAAGAGCAAAACCTTCACATTTGACCGAACTTGGCGTGCTTTTTTCGGTCTTGGCTCTTCTGGTCGCTTTCATTGGGATGATTGGGCTTTGGTTTCGACGTCATAACCATAGACCCATGTTTCGTCACCAGTTATGACCCTTTTGAGCAAATCTGGATTGTCATTGACGTCATTCAACAGCTCCTGAGNCCATGTTTCGTCACCAGTTATGACCCTTTTGAGCAAATCTGGATTGTCATTGACGTCATTCAACAGCTCCTGAGCGATGTTCATGCAATGGTGCTTTTGATCAAAATCTAGCAATTTTGGAACAAACTTCGCTGCCACACGTTTTATGCACAAAACATCCGAAAAAATTGCATGACATGAGCCAACCGATATGCCAACATCCTCAGCAACTTCTCTAATAGTGATTCAACGATTCTCCATAACAATTTTCTTCACTGCTTCAACTTTTTCATTGGTTGTTGACGTGCTGGGGCGTCCAGGGCGGGCATCGTCATTAACATCTTCTCGGCCTTCTGTGAAGANTTTCATTGGTTGTTGACGTGCTGGGGCGTCCAGGGCGGGCATCGTCATTAACATCTTCTCGGCCTTCTGTGAAGATCTTGTACCACTTATAAACATTTTTTTTGCTCAAAGTAGACTCGCCAAATGCCACAGTCAACATTTTAAGTGCGTCGGAGCACTTAATTTTATTTTTCACACAAAATTTAATACAGATTCTTTGATCCATTTTTTCGATAGCAAAAAATTGCCAAGCACACCAAAACACATCTAACCTTTATNTTTAATACAGATTCTTTGATCCATTTTTTCGATAGCAAAAAATTGCCAAGCACACCAAAACACATCTAACCTTTACATCTGTCAAAAAAAAACTAAAATGCAAAATGGCTGATAATGTCAACATGAGTTGGGGACATGTGTACCAACATAACAAAAAAAAATTGATAATCGAATGTACGTAGCCCACAAACTTTGAAAAGTCACCTTTTTTTTTAACGTACCTCATATGTAACTTTTGTTGGTCTACTATGTCTCCTTCAAAAAANTATCTGTCAAAAAAAAACTAAAATGCAAAATGGCTGATAATGTCAACATAAGTTGGGGACATGTGTACCAACATAAAAAAAAATTGATAATCGAATGTATGTAGCCCACGAACTTTGAAAAGTCACCTTTTTTTTTAACGTACCTCATATGTAACTTTTGTTGGTCTACTATGTCTCCTTCAAAAAAGTCGCTATCCTACTTCCTACTAATATTATAAATGCGAAAGTCTGTGTGTGTTTGTTACCACTCAGCACTATAACGGCTGAACAAATTTTGATGAAATTTTGTATGTATGTACTTTAGGTCCTGGAATAGAACATAGGATACTTTTTATACAGGTTCTGTAGAATAACAACAAAACGTAATTCTGCAATGGCTGGGAATGTGGCCGAACTCAGCTTCATAACAGCAGAACGGATTTTGATGAAATTTGGTATGTAGATACTTTAGGTCCTGAAATAGGACATAGGATACTTTTTATCCCGGAAAATTATACGGTTCCTGTTGAATAACAACAAAACTTATTTCTGCAGAGGCTGGGAACGTGGCCTAAATTTTTTTTCCCTCTGGTGTCAGAGTTTATTAGGCCGCCCAAAGACCTGTGAAATGGCTTAATGACTGCTATCAATCAATAACAACCGGGAATGCATATTTAACGTGCTCTTTGAAGCCCGGAAGCACTCAGATTTGAGGCCACCAAACGGTTACCCATAGAAATGTGTGCCGCTGGGAACGTTGCTTAACTTTAGTGATGGATTAAGATCCCTCAGCCAGTAGTACCTAGGTACACNAGTGCAGAAAGTAGTACCTAGGTACACTTATTTCTAAAGCTACAACTTGATGAAACTCGCGTTTTGATTTTCATACATTGACGCCGGAAAGCGGAAATGTGGTAAATACGCGATAGTTGCACAGATACACTCCAAAAACAATTCCCTACTACTTGGCTAACGGGGAAAAAATATTTATTTTTGGGTTGCCGTGATCAGTTAAAAACCTAGGCCAACATAGTATAATTTTATAATTCTGTTTTCACATAAATGAATTATCTTTTCCCAATTTATTCATTAGTGTATCACTGTAAAACTCAATTGTACCCGGGCGAAGTTTGCTAGTTCCTTATAATTACCTAGATTTTCTCTTGCAGCAGTGTTTCAGCTAATTGGACGCTTGAATGTAATTTATCAGTATACAATATTTGTTCTTCATTTGTCAATCCAGTCATAAGTTCCATCACTACTTGGTGACTATGAACTGATATTTTATCGGGTACAACATGACCCTTCTTTCCTGCATATATTTTGGGGGTTAAGTGTGTAACCTTATATTTGTACACCTTCACTCCATATTTATGGGCCTTTGTTGGAATGTACTGACAAAACACAAGTCTCCTCCTCCATAGTACCATTGTTTCATCTATTACAATTTCTTCCCCTGGAGTGAAGACTTTTCTAAATTTCTGCAGAACAGTTCTACTACATCTCTTAATAATCTATCCGTCTCTGCCACTAGATCCTCGTTATTGCTGAAATGCAAACTTTTCAACAGTGCTTCAAAACGTTCATGTTTCATGGTTTTTGTTATTATCTCATTATGGTGAAAANGTTCATGTTTCATGGTTTTTGTTATTATCTCATTATGGTGAAAAGACTTGGTGAACCATTAAAGCCGTAAATTTGGGAGAGGTGCAATGCCCATAGCCATCAGCATACCACACAGTTGTACTGTTTCTTCTTTAGTGGTATCTTTCCATTTGTTCATGAATGGTCGGGAACGAATGGGATTATATATACTGGTGTGCATACCTGTTTTTCTCTTTGAACTATTACTTTGACTATTTCATCAGNGGAACGAATGGGATTATATATACTGGTGTGCATACCTGTTTTTCTCTTTGAACTATTACTTTGACTATTTCATCAGAGAGAATGCATCTGTACACAAACAGTGGTGTTGAAGTATTTATTTCTCCTTGCAACTGACATTGAACTGTACACGGAAAACTTTGGGTTGTATTCATACAAGGTCCCGATGTATCCAACATTAGTGCTTCATCACCACAACCATTATCAGGCCTGTGAACCTCTTTGGGTGTAGCATCAAGAGCAGAAACACTGCTAGCATCACTATCAGAATTTCCAGACGAAAATGGTTGGTAAACATCATCGGAGTCGCTAAATTCGAATAAATTTTCGTCCTCCAAGTCTGAACATGATAAATTCATAGTTGTATTTGGTGGCTGTGTTTGTTTTCTTTTTCTACATTTTGTTTGAGTTGAGGATGTACTTGGTTCTTGAAATGGACAAACCGTAGATTGAATTGTATCAATAGCTGTGGACTGAGCGAGATGAAGACAAACTGGCAGATGATCGTTGATGAGAAATGTTGACAGCTGACGTAGCTGTACAAATTGATCGTCTTCTTATACTTTCTCCTTGTGAAGAGGTTGAAGCAGATGCCATAACTTTGTGTTTCTCTGAACTTTCACCTACNGAACGAATGGGATTATATATACTGGTGTGCATACCTGTTTTTCTCTTTGAACTATTACTTTGACTATTTCATCAGTGAGAATGCATCTGTAACACAAACAGTGGTGTTGAAGTATTTATTTCTCCTTGGAACTGACATTGAACTGTACACGGAAAACTTTGGGTTGTATTCATACAAGGTCCCGATGTATCCAACATTAGTGCTTCATCACCACAACCATTATCAGGCCTGTGAACCTCTTTGGGTGTAGCATCAAGAGCAGAAACACTGCTAGCATCACTATCAGAATTTCCAGACGAAAATGGTTGGTAAACATCATCGGAGTCGCTAAATTCGAATAAATTTTTGTCCTCCAAGTCTGAACATGATAAATTCATAGTTGTATTTGGTGGCTGTGTTTGTTTTCTTTTTCTACATTTTGTTTGAGTTGAGGATGTACTTGGTTCTTGAAATGGACAAACCGTAGATTGAATTGTATCAATAGCTGTGGACTGAGTGAGATGAAGACAAACTGGCAGATGATCGTTGATGAGAAATGTTGACAGCTGACGTAGCTGTACAAATTGATTGTCTTCTTATACTTTCTCCTTGTGAAGAGGTTGAAGCAGATGCCATAACTTTGTGTTTCTCTGAACTTTCACCTACCAGCTGAATTATGTGCTGAGTTCGACTACTGACATTCGTCTTTGTTGGAAACATGTTGAAGCATAAGTAGTTTGATATCACCAACCACGAAGGGAATTACAACAATGCAGTTACATGTAATGCTTCATCATTGAGTTTCAAAGACATGGAACAAATAAGAATTATAACAAATATAAGTAATGTATCTAAACATAACAAGTTATGTATTTATAGTGACATCTGGATGATCCACATCATTTCACTAGGTTCGTAGCCTCTAAAATGTATTGACACAGTTGACACCTCGACAACCTGCAGATAAAGGCAGCATAATTCTAGTAGAATTGAAGGATTTGTAGAGCTGCATGTAAAGGTACAAAACTTTGATTTCTAACATTAGATCTGTATGATCATAAGATTGAACATCTTGCACCACTCCATTACTAACTTACCAAATANTTTGATTTCTAACATTAGATCTGTATGATCATAAGATTGAACATCTTGCACCACTCCATTACTAACTTACCAAATATTTTCCCCTGCAGATTTTTTGGGATTCATATTATCAGAATAAACAGACTATACAGAACACACAACAGTATTACACCTGAAAATATGTAAATATATTGACTTCTAAACTAATTTTTTGAAATTTGTACAGTTTCAATTATATCTGTATTTTCCCATGTGGGATTGAAATTATTAAATAATTAGGTAATGTTTGATTATGGTTACAGATATGAAACTAATTATGTAAGAAAAATAAGTTGGACTTTGAAATAACTGTTAAGATGTTCCCTATGCCTTGACTAGCTTGGTTTTGAAATATTGACTCCGAAAATTAAGTTATGGATGAAAATACGTAAATCCAAGTTGGCATGGATACTCCCACCCCTTGAGGATGCTGCCTAGCGCAGGACTGGCTGAGGAAAATGATAGGGTTTTACATGTTAAATGATTTTAGGCGTGTCTCGGCTACCTTTCACAAAATGGCTTTCAAACAAAAAAACACTTTGTGCCTTTTGAAGAGAAGAACCATGCTACAAAACAGCAATTAGGAGTAAATTAATGAGTTTGTGTGTTTTTTTATGTCTATAAATCTTCATTTACCCACAATTTTCAGGGTATTAAACATTTTACAATATACTTTTTGCAGAAATGTGGTCTGGGCAAAGATGGACAATGTGTTTTTTGTTTGAAAATTATATTGTTAAACGGTGGCAGAGACATGCTACAAATAAGCTAACAAGTAAAACCCTATCCCTTCACTTGGCCGGTCTTGCAGTAGGCAATGAAGCATGCATGGAAAATGAGGGGAACTCATGNTAGGCAATGAAGCATGCATGGAAAATGAGGGGAACTCATGGACACTACTCATAAGGTATTTGTAGGAATCCTTTCTGCATACATGATGCGTTGTAGATGCTACAATAGTTTTTTTATTAATTTTTTTATATTTATTTTACAGTATCGTTTGAACATGGTGACCTGAAGCCAAGTGAGGTTACTGATCTGAGATGTTCGGTGCTTCAGAAGAAAATGGGTGACAAGCAACGGATGGTGGCTGTTGCGACTCCACATCTGCAGTACATAAGTAGAGCGTCCAGTGACTCGCTGGCAACCACTTTCTTGGCTGTGCGCAACAAGAAAACAAACAAGGTAGGGTACATAAATCATTTCTCATGAGTAGATTCCTAGATATAAATATTTTGAAGTTATAGGACACGCCGTACTAGAATTGAATGCAAAACAAAATTATGCAATTGAATAATGACACAGCTGATGTTGCGAATAGCATAAGTCACTACATTATTTCTAATAATAAAATGGACACAATATGTTTATGAAGATTGTTGAGACTGTTATCTTTTTTGTGTGTATAAATCTGTTAAGNAATAATAAAATGGACACAATATGTTTATGAAGATTGTTGAGACTGTTATCTTTTTTGTGTGTATAAATCTGTTAATGTTTTTTCCTTTTTTTTTTTATTGTTAGGAACATTTTGTAGTATAAAGTTGTTTACCAACATCTTTTAAGTGTGGTGTTAGTTTCATGCTACGCACATTAAATTTGTCAACCTTATTTTGTCGGGTAGACGAGCTGTGACAAGTGACAACTGCAACAGGACTGTTTTGGTGCGCAACATGGAAATACAGGAAGCTAGCGGTGATTCAATCTTCATTCACAAAACTTTACAATGCAACTAGACAGCTGCTGTCTGCGGGATCAGAAGGTAGGATTGACCTAGTTTCTATTAAAGTAAATCAAGAGTTANAATAATAAAATGGACACAATATGTTTATGAAGATTGTTGAGACTGTTATCTTTTTTGTGTGTATAAATCTGTTAAGGTTTTTTCCTTTTTTTTTTATTGTTAGGAACATTTTGTAGTATAAAGTTGTTTACCAACATCTTTTAAGTGTGGTGTTAGTTTCATGCTACACACATTAAATTTGTCAACCTTATTTTGTCGGGTAGACGAGCTGTGACAAGTGACAACTGCAACAGGACTGTTTTGGTGCGCAACATGGAAATACAGGAAGCTAGCGGTGATTCAATCTTCATTCACAAAACTTTACATGCAACTAGACAGCTGCTGTCTGCGGGATCAGAAGGTAGGATCGACCTAGTTTCTATTAAAGTAAATCAAGAGTTACTGCATGGGAAGCTTTCCGAACTTTCACCACTTGGGGTCATTCTGTGTGAAATCACCAAGGTCTGGTGATTTCATAAGCCACTCTGGCCCCTCCCACCATTTTGACCAAAAAAACACATCTGCAGAACAACCTCAACATGCTAGATCTGCTGGATTTAGTGTTCATGCAACATGTCTCCATGATTTCAAATTTGNAAACACATCTGCTGAACAACCTCAACATGCTAGATCTGCTGGATTTAGTGTTCATGCAACATGTCTCCATGATTTCTTATTAGACAACTGCCTGATCTCTCACACCCTGTTATACTCAAAAACACCCCAATTTTCTTCTCGTATCCAAGTTATTACAGTTGCTGAATCACTCCAAAAATAAAATATCAGACACATTAATCCCCAAATTATATGCTGTTTTAGATGCTAGTGTGGTCTTGGTGGGTGCAACTCTGTCTTTGCTTCAACAAAATGAACTTCAATGCCTAAAAATGATTCAACTCTTAAGAATAATACAGTTGCATATGCATATTGGTATGCATCACAAAAAGTATGCAAACTTAGCTTGGCATCTTCATTGGTGATACACCTGGAAATTGCTATCTTGTTCAACCAGTGAACTGCTTTAGCCCATTTTCTAAAACTCTTCAATTGCCCCTGGAACAGGTGCATCCCAGTTTAAATCATCTTTCCATTGTTGCTGGATCAGCAATTTTGGGATCAATACTACAGGTACCGTAAAACCAATGGGGTCAAAGTGTTTATGTGCAGTTGAAAGGATTCTCCTTTTTGTCAAAGGTCTTGGTCCTATTTCAGCAATTCCTGCTTTGACAGAAATTGTATTTGCTCCTCTGCTCCACAAAACACCTAAAACTGGGGTAACTTCACTGTGATCAACTGCAGGGTTTGTAACCTCCCATCCTCGAAGTTCAAATTTCGCCTCGTGGAAAATATCTGTAGACTCTTCCATGAATTTGTGGAGTTGATCCTGTTTGACACTTGTGACACAATTGGCAACATAGAATCTTTTCTACAGTCTAGTGATAGTTTTCTTTGAGTATGCATTCTGGCCACATTCACAATCCCGAAAAACAGTGGCCAAATTATGTTCAATGACAGCCCCCAACAGGAATGGACTGGAAGTGNGCCACATTCACAATCCCGAAAAACAGTGGCCAAATTATGTTCAATGACAGCCCCCAACAGGAATGGACTGGAAGTGACACCAAACACTACTCGTGTGTGCCTGAAGATGATTACTTGGCCATTCGTATCGTTCCAGAGGAAACTCACAAAATTTTCTATCTCTCTCGCAGAGACTGATTTGCAAGAAGGTTTTTTTGATGTCTGCAATAACTCCAACAGGTTTTAGCCTGAACTGTAACAGTAAATGTGGTATAGCCTCTATCAAGTTTGGCCCTTCTTCTAAACAGTCATTGAGAGAGGGGCTGTTGGAAACCTTACCTAAAGCATGAAACACAAGTCTGACCTTTGTGCGCCTTGGTTCTTTATCACAGGTCTGTGTAGTAAGTAATGTCCACTGTCTGGGTTAAATTTGTCAACTTCTTCTATTATATATACCCTCTTTCTTCCTTTCCTCATAAACATCTGCATATGCAGCATCACCTTCTGATAAAGTCAATTTCTGAGTAAGGTTTTCTAAACGTTTTCATACTGTGTTGTAATTTGAAGGAAGTGTGGGATCACCTTCTATCCAAGGAAGTTGAACAACATATCTGCCTTCCATGTTTCTTGTGACATTTCTCTCAAAATGTTCTTTTACAGCAGATATTCATTCTTCCTTTTTGCTCTAACTCTGGATCCCCGATACCCAACACGTCTAATTCCCACAATGGAGAAATAGGCATCTGTGAAGAGAACAATGTTGACACTATCTATGTCTGTGAACATGACTTAAATCTGGAACAGTTCCCATTGGTGTCCATCCCAGATATGTATTGACTGCAAATAACCCATTTTCCAAAATAATCTTCTCCCCATTCAACAATTTACCAGCTACATCAGCTCCCACCAGTACTTGTATAGGACTGTCATCATATTTTATTTATATGCCAATTTCTTTTATTATTTTCTGACATTCTTTTCTATCAGCTGTAGGTATAGAACAGCAAATTATATCCTGATCAAGGACATGAAAATTGCAAACATAGTTACTACAAATATTTCCAAGTGTGATGCACCTTACTAGACTTATGGCCACCAAAGAGACCGTACCATACCTTAGCTGTTCTTCTCCAGTTTACTGAAATCCCATTTCAGCTGCCAATTCCTTGGTAATGTAAGAATGCTGAGAGCCATTGTCAGTAAGAATTCTTATTTGTCGTTCACCTGTCTTCCCTTTTATTGTAATGATAAGCGTTTGCAACAGAGCATCAGGTGAAGAGTGGTTGGCTAATGTTTTCTCCTCGTTATCTATGAAAAATTTTTCCTGGAGGTTCAGTTTTAACTTGCTCAAGTTTAGGGCACATAAGTGGTATGTGTTTGGCACCACAGACTATAGAAGTCATTTTACACCTTTTTGCAATATGGCCACTTCTTAAACAAACAAAACAACACTTGTTCTTTTAACAAACAATTACCTTGCTAAATAAAATTACTGGAAGTGTAAAAAAAATGAATGGAAATTAAAATTGTCAGTGGGCGCCAAGAGCAGACATTGTGTAACGTAACGTATAGGACAATACAAATGTGATAAATCCTTTAAAATACTATCACTACACAAGAATCCCAATCACTCATAGGACAAAGACAAAACTATTTAAAATAAATATTCTATTTGGAATAATAAAACAAGGAGAAAAAGCAACAAATTTTAATTGAATGAAATTCACGACGCAGTGAACACATTAAATAATTGTGAATAAAATATATTTATGATGCAGCTGCTCAGTCCGAAGAAGTGAAATGTTTTGTCAATATCTTCATCCTTCCTTACAAAATTTGATTAAGGGGAAAACTAACTGTAATCGTAAATTCCTTCAAACTTGTAAGTAGTTTATTAATTTGTGTCACTTATTTACTCTTGAATGCTCTTTAGAAGAATGGAACAAAAAAATATATATTTAATTTTCACGGCGGCTTTAGTGGTAAGCACTTGGACTCTTAATGGCCACTGGGAAGTTACGACAAAAATTTAAAATATAATTTTGCCAAGACATAGTTGAAATGACAAATTGAAGCAACTGGAAGTCATCATGTTACAGTTTGCTGCAGGTTAGTAGGCTGGGAAGGTGGGCGTTCTTGGTGGCATCAGGAAAGCTCCATTCCTCCGGTGGTGTGAGAAACTTCAAAGAACTAAAAAAAAATCAAAATTTCAGGCATCTTGTGGGATCTCTTCAAAGATCCACGCCCCCTAACAACTTTACAAACGTTCCCTGGTCCTTCATACTGATCTATCCTTCTTTAGAAAGAAATTTGTAGTCTTATTTGCCAACCAAACTTGTCTGGCTTCTTTAAGTAAATACCAAGAGTGTTCTAAAACTAAAATCTAAAGCCTATCGTAATAAGAGATTAAATGTTGCTCTAGACAACCAAATAAATAAACACAACTCCAAAGAGAGTTAATTAAATAATTCTTATAAATAGAAGGATGGCTTAACCTTATATTTACATATATTTAAATATAAGAGCAAAGCTAAACTAATTGAAAATGTTAAAAAATATTTTTTTTAATTTATGTTAAAAAAAATTAATTTAAAATTGAAATTGTGTACCATAATAATTACAACCAATATTATACATATCTTGTATTACAGAATGCCCCTTCTGCGAAAGATTAATTATCTGAAAAGAAAATTATGAGCAAGCATCAATCATAATCAAAATGTTTACATTTGAAAATTTAGACAGGCGAGACAAAACAAATGAATAAGTATAAACACAAAAAAAATTACTTATAGTTTAACCAACATAATGCTTCTTCCAATAAAGTTTGTGCTGAAAATAAAATTTATTTTTATACACATAACAACAATAAATCATAACACATATCATGATATTAATTTGAAATTAATAATGTGATAAAAGAAAGAAAAAAAACTGAACTACCTTGCAGTTGCTAACTGGTAAACGTCGGACGAATGGAGATCGATATTAACGATGATCAGCTGCAGCACCCACTGCAAGCATCGATACTCGTCCGTTGCAATACATAGAGTACATACAGTAGAAGAGTTTAAAGGGAGTTCGGCGGTTTTTATCGTGTCGTCTTGCAGATGTGTTTTTTTCTAAAAATTAATTTCAAAGATGTGCACCAAACATGACACATCACTTAATAAACACTGTTTTGTATTCTTCTACGTCTGATAATACCATTATTAGCTGATAATGAGCTAAAATGCACAGTAGTGTTTACTAATATGGTTCTTGTTTTACCAAAACAATTGTACTTGTCACTACTTTTCTTTTTTCTAGAACTTAAATATTTTTATACTGGGCATATGATTTGTCAGTGCTTAGTGTTTCATTTTGTGTGTGTTTATAGTTGTACTGAAACACACACACACACAGTTCTGTTATTACCATTATCAATAGCTTGGTTTGCTCACTCGTTGTTCATTCTGTTGAAGGTCGGCTTAATGCTAATCAGGCGGAGCAACTCTACAAAGAGCGATACCCTGACAAGACCCCACCATCCACGCTGATGTTTTCCAGTCTCTTGAAATTTTGTGTAATGGACAATTTGAAACCATAGCAATGCAATAGTCATAGAACTCGCAAAGATGAAGTTGCTGAGGTTGCTGTTCTCACTTCTGTATCAGTTCATCCAACATCAGCACACACCAACTTGAAGCCAAAATTGGCATTCTGCAAATGAGTGCACGTCACATTCTTAAGCATCATACTTTCCATCCCTATCGTGTACACTTACACTAAGAATCATGTAGAGGTATATCAATGGGCACAACATCACCTTATCGCCAACCCAAACTTTTTTTCGGATGTTCTTTTTACCGATGAATTGTCCTTCTCAAACTCAGGTCAAGTGAATACGAGGAACATGCAATATTGGGTCATCGAGAACCCACGATGGCTTCGACAGGTGGACCATCAGCGTCAATGGAGAGTTAACGTCTGGTGTGGGATGTTTGGCAATAAGGTTATAGGGCCTTATTTCGTGAATGGTAACCGAAACGGCAGGGAGTATGCCACCTTCATACAAACAATTCTTCCTGGTCTTCTGGAGTGGAGGAGATATCTCTAAGGAACAGATTGATAGTGTGGTACCAGCACGATGTATGCCCAGCACATAATGCTGTGTGTGCATGTTGTGTTCTGGACCGAAAATATCCTGGTAGGTGGATTGGTTGTGGAGGACCCGTTCAGTGGCCTGCGCAGTCTCCTGATCTTACCCCATGAACTTTTTTCTTTGGGGTTACCTCAAAGACGCTGTCTATCGAGATATTCCAACAACTCGAGAGAACATGCAGGAACGTATTGTACATGCTTGTAATGCTCTTCAGCAGGTAACACTGGAGGAATCAGTGTTGTCATTCATACAGCGACTGAATTTGTGTATCGCTGCCAATGGTAACCACTTCGAACATCTAATGTGAATGTTATACCCCTCGCAGTACCCATATGGATAGTACTACAAATGGGCAGTAGAGATCCCACTTTCTGTGTCGTATTTAGTGTACATGTTATGAAAGTGTACATTGTGCTGCACGTTTAAATATGTTTTGACGAGCTTCATTGAACTTTTGACCAATAAATTCATGGTGTCATTAAAAAAACTGATGTTAGTACTCGTATCTCACTAATGAATAATGCTATAAGGCTGACTCCCTAGCAGTATTATTTTGCCCTTCCAGTTTTACAATTTTTGTATGCAACACTTTTTTTATTTGGAGCCCTGGTACGGAGCTATTGTGGGTGGTCAAGATAAATGCAACATTCTGTATATGGATGAAATACACAATTGGAATAAAAATATGATAATATAAGTAAACAGATATATGAAACAAGAGACAATGATCAAGTTAGACGACCAGTGACACAGTAATGGGGACAGCACAACTATGACAAAACAAAAACAGCACAACTACAAGCAAAACACACACTGCAGTAATTAAAAATAGACATATGAAAGGATAAAAAAGTCACCAATTTATAAATGGTTCTAAAAATTTACTGATCCAGTCAGACAATCAAGACCACAAAACAGTAAGAATGGCACAAGTTAAAAAACACAGATGGCCAAATATTCAGTAACAGGATGAAAACAGTAAAAAGTCACGACATTTCGGAAGCTGCGAACTGCTCCCATCCTCAGGTGATTAAACAATGTGTTTGGGAATAAAGTATGAAGTGATAGTATTTGGCGACTCATGTGCGTGACCAATAGAGGGAAGCTCCAGTCTTGCTCCAGTCTTGCCTGAAAAGTTTGTTTCTGATTGGCTCTGTGTGTATCCCAATGGGAGACTAACTTCTCTTTGATTGGACTGACTGTGGTCAATGGTAGAGGTGGGGCTGGTCATTGGACTGCAACAATATTCCTTTTATTGAAGCGTGTCACCCTGTTCACTAAAGGTTGCCAAGATTATCTTAAGTTCGATGTTCTGTTGACTTATGACATTTTAATTGTATGCAATAAAAGCAGATTCCTTCAATTTCCTTTTATATGTGTTCTGTTCTTTTGCTGATGGTGTCGCATTGTCCCATAGTATGTTATGGTTGTTGGCCCAGGCATTTTATGCTAGTCTATTTTCTCTTTCTTTGTATTTTCCTTATGTTCTTTTATGCGTGTTGATAGTGGCCAGCCAGTTTCACCAATCTACACACTGCCATACTGGCATGGGATTTGATGGATGCATTATTTTGTTTCTTGTTGCTCTGTTGCTGGTTTTACCTTAGTAATGATGCTTTTCGAAGTGGAACTTTATTTGAATGCTGTGCGTACGTTATATTTATTTGTTAGTTTCCTTACCTTTTCTGACACCTGAAATGTATGGAACCACCATGGTGGCTGCTGGTGCCTCTTTATTTTGGTTGGTTGTGTTCAGGAATGTTTTGGGAATCATTTCTTTATTTATGAACTTCGGAGGATAACCATTAGTGCTTCAGTTCTGTGGCCTTGTCTTTTTCATCTGCAACCAGATTTTCAGCTCTGTTAAATACAGTGTAGATGATATGAGCTTTTGTGGAGGGTGAATGATTTGAGGTAAAATGCAGGTACACATTCCAGTGTGTATTGGTTTTCTATAAACTTTAGTTGAAACCATCCAATTCATGTGGCAGACTAGAACATCGAGAAATGGTAGGCTCTGATTGCTCTTAACTTCATGGATGAACTTGAAGTTGTTCTGAGTCAATTTAGGAAGTCGGCGAAGCGTTTGAGTTTTCTATTCCATGTTGCCAAACTAGGAAAGGAGCATCGGCATACCTTAACCAGACTTTGGGTGCATTTTCAGTTGTATGTAGAGCTTCCTGTTCAAAGTTCTCGATGAAAATTTTAGCCATGTAGGGCGATAGCGAGGAGCCCATTGCCACGCCATCAGTCTGTCAGTTTGTTTGTAAAATTTGTCTTTGAACTGAAAATAGGTGGTGTTTACACATACCGTAATCAGTTCCATGATGGTGACTATTGAAATATTTGTCCTGTCTGTGTGAATGCTGTCTTTCTCCAGTCTTGTCTTTATTATGCTCAGTGTTTCAGGAACTGGTACATTAGTGAACAGACTTTCAACATCGAAACTCACCAAGATTTCACTGGTGGCTATTTCCATTTGTTGCACTAGGTCTCGGAAACAAGATAAATTTTTCTCATGAGTTTGTATGGGAGGGTTGTAGCCACAGTATTATTACTTTCATGCTCATGAACTGTTGTGATGCCATCTGTTGTACCTTTGCTCCATCAGTTGCTTTTTTTTCCAGGGAAATTTGACCACAAATTACAGTATTTACCAGGCCCACAAGTGCCTGAAATATGGAATGTCTTTAATGTGTCCTTATAGCTAGACTAAAAAATTAACAGCTAATCAGGGGTCAAAATAAGGGATAGTGTTTTTGGATGTTGATATTTCTTACATTTACAACACAGAAGGTTTGTTTTAAATATGGATTATGTTTGTGTTTTAGGTTCGCCTAATAGAGACAGAGTGTTTTACTTTATCCCCCAGTATTGCAAAAGAGAGAAACATTACTGCAGATAATGATGTGGCAGATGTAAAACTACAATATGCTCAGCTTAGCAAGTCTTTTGGTTCCAAAATGGCAAAACGGAAGCAAGAACAGATAGAAAGGACAACAATTAATGCGGATAATTTAGAAGGGCAGCTAGCAGAGGTCACGCAGACTATGAAAGTTGCAGAAGGTAATTATTATCATTTGTGTCCATGTTTTATATTAATAATTAATTATGCTGAGAACCTTTTATGTAAAATAGTGAAACAGATGAATTGGTGCTATCCTTGAAAGTACTTTTTATGTCCTTGAAATTCTGGAATGGCCCATGAGTATAGAAATGAAATTTGTCTGGCCATTTTGTGCCCTGGAGTATTACAACTGCATTTATATTACTGGCAAAGTAGCCAACTCCACAGGCATGACTATCTCTTGTGTATCAGTACAAAAGGGTCCATGAGGTACAGTGACAGCACCACAGGAGGAAAACTGGAGAAACCCAGAAACACTCACCATAGGTGCTGCCGGGTAGCCAGGGATCCACAAAGATCTTGTGTATGTCATAGATGATACTCACCTTGGAAACTTTGTGTAAGTTACAACATATGCTGACCATTCCTTACTAAGGAAAAGGAGTGTCAGGCTAGGGCCTCATTGCCATGCACGGAAGACTTAACGCCATAGTGCCTGCTTTAAATCCTATTTTCTTATCTGGACATGGACATACTATTTTACACTGGCTTTTTATGTAATCTCATTCAAGTTTTGTACTCTATGCATCTATAACCTTGTTTCTGATCCAGTCTGGTTTTCCTCATATCTTCATAACTAGAATAACATACTTCTTAGTAACTTCATTCTGTGGCTGTGAGCTTTCCAATGTCCCTCGTATACACTATTGAAGTCTTGGCTGCATTTGCGACCAATCGACCACATGCTAGTTCCTTATTCAAAGACAGGGTTGCAAATTACATGTTAGAGGCAATTATTAAACTTTATATATAGTGAATCTCTTTAAAACTGAAACCTCTCTACAGCAAAATTTGTGTTTGGTTTGGTCAAAATTGTACAATATTATGATACAAGGTACGTTCCACTCTTTATAACACACTATAGTATGTATTTTTATTCCTTAAATACGAAACCCCTTTACAACAAAGGTACTACCGAGAGAGTAGTTAAAACAACATACTTTTCACTTACACAAAATTGCTAACACTAACTTTCCACTCACACCTTGCCACTGGACCAAGTTCTTGACCCTTGCAGTGTCGGTGAGTTGCTATGTGATAATGTGCTGATGTGCATAGAAGCACAGTAGTTAGTTATGATGGACTGATAAGCAGGCTCTCACACCGCAGCTAAGTTATTTTTCATCTGTAGCAGTAGCTAAATTTTTGTCGTTAACAACTTTGAATGTATACTGATAACATTACCTTTTATAAAAGATGTAAATGTTTCATTGCTAAGTATGTGAAATAGGTTTCCCTCTTTTTTTTTTTTTTAATGCTGTTTCATTTCCCACATTAACTTATGTTCTTCATATTGTGTCCTGCATTGTGAAATGTTTGTGTGTTTACTTCTAGAGGACCTTAATTTTTCAAACGATGGTTTGAGCTCCTTGAAGGAATTGTTGCCACCATTCAACCCAGAAGCTATTACTTCAAGTCAGGTATACGAGCTTACAAACATTTTGTCACCAGATGAGATAGAAAGTCTAGATGTTGTCTGCGACGAGATTTTGGTAGATCCAGAGAGCTACAGTAGGCATTCGTAAGTTTGTTACTTTGCGTTTATAGATTCAAAACTTTGTCACTCTGTATGAAATGTTTGGTAGTTTGTTTGATATATTTCATTGTGTTTATTTTCATATTTTTGACAGTTATCATATTAATAACACATTTACTATGGTAAAAATTTTATATTTATTATAAATTTATTGTTAGTACACACTGCAAACATTGTAAATATTGACAAACACTCGAACCTGACTAATACAACATCTCGTGGTTTCTGGGAATAGGATTATTAGTGAAGGGTGGTTGCTGTAGATGGGAAATTTTGTACCAATTTTGTTCAACTCCCAACCCCTGTACATCAAAATTGCAATTTTTCGCATTAGTCCATGTACAATTATTTCTAGCATGAAAATTACAGTTTTTCAATTAAATACAAATTAATTTATTAAGCAGATGTTTTCCGAAAAATGATACCCCCGAAAGGCATATTGGATCTCCCCTTTCCACCAAAAATGTTCTTAAACTTCAAATGGCACAAAAGTTTTACCAAGCACAAATCCCATTTTCAGTTACTTCTTGCAAGAAAATTGGAAGATTTGTTACTAAAATATTAATTAAATTCAATAGGCAGACATCTTCCGAATAAAATTGTATCTTAAATGCATATACTTGAACTCATCTTCTCATCAAAAATTGTTGGCGCTGCCTACCAGTAGTGTGGTGTTGTTGCACTGACATTGTGTGCAACTTGTATTGGAAAAAAAGACAAGCGAGTAAGACCAAGATGTCACGAGGCCAACTCGTCAGTGAACGTAGGTGTGAACATTTTATGATCCGATGACTTGGGATATTATTAGTGTTATGGATATTGTGAAATTGTCTGTAACAAGCAATTAAGTTTACACCAGTAACAGTATAATATGCCAGTAACAGTAATATATGCCAGTAACTGTAATACACACCAGTAATGGTGCACATAGCGGTACCGTGTAGGTAAACTATGCCAGTAACAGTAAAGATAATGGTTACTATCAAATTTGTTTGTTTACTGCAGTGGTTATGGTTATGTAGAAAAATTTGTCAGGCTGAATCTGTAAAAATAATGTTTTTTAAGTCTTCTGCATGGACGCCTAATACACTCAATGTGGCAAAATGAATGAAGGTGTATAGGCCCAGTATCCCTCTAGAGACCAGGGAAAATCAGTCTCTCCTTAAGGAGGATTTTACCTTCTTATTTGCAGGGTTCTGCTGTCCAGGTTGGCAGTTCAATAACTTTGCAAACCTTAGCAGGTGGAGCCGGGCAAAGGGCTTACCCTAAATGGGTTCTGATGAGGACGTTCTCCGTGGAAGCCGGACGAGTGGCGTTTAGCAAGAGCTGTCTTACTACGAGTGCTCCAATAGGATGTGTGACGGCTGGTAAGGCCCGTTTTGGGGGTGTAGGCAGAAGTGGTGACATTGGTCGGGGTACGTTATACCAGGTGTCTAGATGCTGGGGCAGTGGGAACACACGTGGCCCGTCGCAAGATGGCTGCCTTTTCTCAGTACTGAGTGTACATCCGGGGGGCGTTAGGCTCTGGTTCACCAGATTGTGTAGTCTGGGTCCTTGTGATCTTGTCGACCATTTTCCGGCTCGCTCAGTAATGAGGCATTTAGGAAAAATAACTTTGGGAACACAGCTATGCTCTGTCAGTGATGTTACGTTTTGTTCGTATAATAAAAATCAAGAGAGAAAAAATAATTATGATTTAGCAGATTTAGTGGCTGTCCTGGAGGCACAGGCACGACCGTAAAGGTGATTTAATAGTACGTAGCAGCATGGGGGAGGACAGGTTCTGGGGTGGTCCACTCAGGAAGGAATCTACACTTCCTGGGGCCGGTGCCTTGGGGTAAACCCCTGCCGGAGTCCTATCGATCGATCAACGTAGGAGCATGCGCTTCAAAGGTACGATGCTCAGGCCTATAGCGACTTGGGAGAGGGCCTCCATGATTCCCCTCGGTGAGAAGTTGAGTGCGTGGTGTCACCAGCTACAGACCTTAACTGCCCCTCTGGGTTCACAGCGTTCCCTACATAAGGACCCTACGGCTCTCGGTAAGCGGCGTAACCAGCTTGTAGCTTGAGAGTCGTCTTAATGTGTTTGTTCTCCTCAAGCTTCAGGAGCCTCAGAGAAAGGTTCTCTCTCCCCTTGCCACAGCGAGGCTAGAAGAGCAGCGTTACCAGCTAGCGACTAGACACCAAACAATACAAGATTTGAGAGCGCCCTTCAGTGGGGCCTTTGATTCAAAACTCTGTCGCGACAATTGTGCGTGCACCGAGAAGTAGATAAGTGGATATGCACACAGAGTGCAAGTGGGTAAGGGAGGTGAAAGCGAAAGAGAATGATACAACCAAAAGAGGTTAACTGGTAGATATATGTTTTATTTTGTCGGTAGGAATTTACAAAACATATCTCCGACCTCTGCCTGCTAACATCTGATGGGTGAGGGACCAAGTTTGCCTAGCTGTTTGCCGCAGGGCGGCCGAGATATCAATCAAAGTTCAGGGCGAGAGAGACCTCGGTACAGCTACGTCCGGCGTGGACGAGGCACGTGGCCAACACTCGAAGCAAAGAGAATGCTCCGTGACAAGAGCTTCTGCCTAGTGTGTTGAGAAACACAAGTTCTGACAATAGTAATGTTGTACGCTAAGTCTAACAGCTACTGCTGAAGACAAGCGGTACGGCAAGCGTGGCGAGATAGCGAGAGTTGCAGATAATGCTCCAGTCAGAACTGCTCGCGAACTGCCCTGTTTAGAGGGCGTGCATAGGAATAAATACCCTCGAAAAACGTGGCGAGCGAGGGGTGGCTGGAGTAGGCCGCATGGAGGGGGAAACTTCCCCTGATGTGCGGTGAGCGTGCACGTTCAGTGTCTGCCGGCCAGGGCAAGGCAAGCGAGAGGAGGATTCTGCCCACTCAGACTGGAGCGCGGCATCGTGTGGATTGCCGGCCTCTCAGGCGGCAAGGGGTTGACTCGCTGGTGAATAGAAACAGTACAGAGGCGAAATGAGCTGCGGTGGTCAGTGCTATGGTACACTAGGGGGATCCAGAGGCTGAGGCTTGAATATGTATTCGACGGCGCTCGTGGTGCATCAAGCCCCCCTATCTGTCAGCCGATGCCTTGTGTGTGACTGTCCGTTTGTCCTGAAGTCGTGATGAGTTCGCAGCTCAGGATCCTGAATAAGACGTTGAAGATGTGACCCCTCTTGCTCGCAGCCACGTTCTCTCGGGTATACCACAGCGTGGTAATGGTTACCTCATAACCGCAACCGCGTGAAAAACTAGCATTGCTACTTGCAATAGAATTACGTTGGAAGTCGTCAGATTTCAGATAGGTTGGAGTTCTGAACTCTGTTAGCTGCTCGGCTAACGAAAAGCCTGCTCTCAGATATGTAACTGTGTTACACACATTGGCCTCTAAGGTTGTAACAAAGTTAAAGCTGGGGGCCTTGTTCACAGCTCGTAAGCAAAGCTACAAAACCATAAAAAATTAACTAGCCTTAAGGGCAAGCTAATGTGACTGCAAGATTTCTGAATTGTTCTACACAATTGCTATCAATGTCTTTCAACAGACTTCTACCATTACGAAAAATGCAGTGTTCGGCACTTCTACCATTGCAACGTACAATCCACACTCAATCATTTCTGACAGCATGTTATTTTCTTCAGGTTTAGTACCTTGACAGAAGTACCGCAAGCAACTGGAATTATCACCAAATACATACATGCTGCGGAGCATATGCAGCATCATTACGGAAGCCCAGTATCTGGCCATGTGCAGTCACATATTAAATTTTGCAAAGTATACTGTTACCCAAGGGCTCCCACACTGGACGTGGGATCCAAGTTACCTGGCTCTGCGCGGTGCTGGTGCTGTGGGAGAATAACTCACCTCNCTCGGTGCAGCCTGACATGTAGATAGAAAAGATTCTGGACAGAGATGACACTATAAATACCCACCGCAGCCAGAGGGCAGGCAGTCTTTGTGGTAGCCATCTGGCTGAAGTGTGGTGCAGCATGGAACATCAGTGGAGAGGACGGACGACGGCGGAGAGTGTGAGATGATGGTAGACAAGTGTTTGTTCGGTGTTGACGGACGAGAGGTTGTGGTACCCGACGAGTAGAGTGCTATTGTGCATGAGGGCCCCCAGAGCTGTATAGAACATTCCGGACTGGTGGAATCTGGTCTGAATTAAGGTGGGGCTTTAGAATGTGTGATACGGACTTTATTGTAAATGTTGGAGAAGTCAAATAAGAATATATAATTTATATATAGTGTTCATACACTGTTTATTGGGACTGTTGTTATTTATTTAATTGCATTAATTTCTGTGAAGTGATGGATGACTATGTAAATATTGAAATTGTATAATGAATGGATGAGGAGTACTGATCATCAGCTGACATCAACTGATTTAAGCGAGTTTCCCTACCTACTGTCTGTCAGTGGATCCTGACAGCATGGAGCATGATTTCTGCAGAAACAATCACCAGAATTTCTNTTCCCTACCTACTGTCTGTCAGTGGATCCTGACAGCATGGAGCATGATTTCTGCAGAAACAATCACCAGAATTTCTAAGATTACAGTAATATCCAGCAAGCTGGATAGTTTGAAAGACAACTTGGTGTGGAAACAACGATTCCAGCAGTAGCTGCAGCAGTGAAAGTGTCGAGAGTGACGACCAAATTGAATGTGCAGTTACTTTGGTTGATTTTCCTAACAGATACTTACCGTAGTAAATCTGCGACTTATGGACTTGCATCATCACCATAACAAACGTTGCTAACAGTCCAACAGTTGGCCACAGATGAAGGGGCCAAGTACCCCCTTAATGTACATATTTTGTTGCAAGATTGTGACTAGTGCAGCAACTCTGTCTTAGCCACAAGAGTTGAAGAGGCAGCTGATGGCAAAGCTGGCAGCAGGTGGTATCCAGTTACATAAGTGATGTTCATATCATGTAGAGTTGAAGGATACTAAGCACCTCAAGAGTGACCAAACAAGGATCTTTGAGACAAGTAAAGACACACACCCTCTAACACACACTAGCACTGGTGTGTGTTAGAGGGATGCTAGGAAAGGTAATATGGATCTCGATGATTTCGGAACTCCTGTGCCACCAGTAAGAAGATGTTTGTAGACTCATCCGGATCATTCTATTGGATTTGGTGGTCACATAGCTATGTTGCTTGATTGAGCCTGATGTTAATAGAATAATGTGGCGAGTCAAGTAGTCTGGGATTTGAACCGGTTTTTTGTACCCTACAGTGTACGGTGTGAAGAAAACAGGTGTATGGGGTATGGGTTAAGGTAGGATGTTGCACAATGTAATAACGTGGTAGTATTTAGAAAAGACCCCATGAATGGGTTCCATTGAAAATGAAACAGTATAGGTGTATGTGTGGGGAGTGTACGATAAAAAGTTGTTTTTAAATACTCCACGATTAGTATACACTGCGATGAATACAATATATGGTATGTGATACTAGTGAGTAGTAATTAGCGAACCAAGTTGTCATATAAGTAACTTGTATATCTGAGTGAAATTAATAGTAGCATAAATTGTAGTAGAATGAACACATTGACAAAAGATCAATCATAATCAACACTATAATCATAATAAAAAAAATACTACTATAGAGCAAACTACCAACCAAGAAAGTAGTTCAATCATTGAGGAGCATTTAATTGCTACAATTGAAATTTTAGTAAAGAAACATAAACAATCAATGTTCAGATATTAGAATACATGCAGCTCAAATTTAATTGTATGCTCAACTTAGAATGTAATTATAATTACAGTTGACATTTGGCAGCCTAAGGTAGTCCTTTCACACTAGGGAAAATATTATTCAATATCCAATAAAAAAAATATCTCGCTTGTTTATACTCCATTAATTAGTCAATACTTTTTCTTGCCTCGGCTTAGCTGATTTATAAAATATTTAGGTAGAAGCATTAGATCTCTACTTCTGAAGGAAGTGTGGACAAATTTTAAAGGAAGACTTTAGAGAATTCTTGAGAACTATATTAGAGAAATCATATTACAACAAGATGCTGCCATCTGCAACTTTTTCAGTCTTTACTTACCTGTAACTGTAATTCTTCTGGAGCAAGAAGTTCTAGTATCTCATGATAGCAATTTAATTGCTATCCGACAGGACATGCAGCAATTCAGAGTCCTTTTCTGCTAATTGATAACCCTGGGCATTCTTCTCGTGCGCCATGCGCACACCGGCGGCCTAAAATAATATCCTGAATAGATCTTGATTATAGGATCCACAATAAATAACAATTTCTCAGTACATTTTCAATAAGCTTCATGATCCAAGATACCGACATAAAAGTTTCAAAAACAAGAGATAATTTTTCAACACAGTCCAGTTTGAATTTGGCATATCACTATAGGCGACGTACTGCCAAAAATTCAATTTCTCAATATTACATATTGTACTATGCTGCCAACTATTAACTAATATTCACATTTAAATAGATTTCTTTCAGCAATCTGTTTGACACTGCTATCTTAAAATGCTGCATTTAAACATTAAGCTAATTTAACAATTCTCAAATTTTTCAATCTGTGGTTGTATTCAACTCTAATACTGCAATTAAAGATGTAAACAATAAAATAAACAAACATTTGCAAAACATTACAAGCACATACAGTAACTAAATAACAAAAAATTCCACTAATAGAATTGTTATGTAAACAGTAAATATAAATAATAAATTTGCAGTGGAAATAAAATAAAAAATATTAAGTGTGCAGAAATACCAGATTATCATACATCACAACGGCAAAGTGCAAATACACAGAAGAGCCAAAAAAAACTGGTATAGGTGTGCGTATGCAAATAACAGGTATGGAACCAATCAGAGTAACGCGATGCAGTCGGCAGCTAGATCGGTTACTGCTGCTACAATGGCAGGCTATCANCTGGTATAGGTGTGCGTATGCAAATAACAGGTATGGAACCAATCAGAGTAACGTGATGCAGTCGGCAGCTAGATCGGTTACTGCTGCTACAATGGCAGGCTATCAAGATTTAAGTGAGTTTGAACATGGTGTTATAGTCAGCGCACGAGAGATGGGACATAGCATCTCCGAGGTAGCGATAACATTTGGATGTTCACGTACGACCATTTCACGAGTGTACCGTGAATATCGGGAATCCGGTAAAACATCATCACATCTTCGAAATCGCTGCGGCCGGAAAAAGATAGTGAAAGAGCAGGACAAACGACGACTTACGAGAATCATTAAACGGGACAGACGTGCAACCCTTTCTCAAATTGGCACAGATTGGATTTGTGGACTGCCCTGCAGGATTCATGGTGTGAATTGCCTCCTGCATACCTTCAGACATTAGT
>NQII01007558.1:74077-98670 GCA_002778355.1 Clitarchus hookeri
GGGGAGGCTACACGATATTATGCAGGTGTACCAGTTTTTTTGGCTCTTCAGTGTATAGCAATAACATGTTGGTTAATGTCTGCTTCAGTTTTTGCTTTGTAGCAGCAGTAGAACAATGCCCAGAAGTCAAAGCAGCAGTGTATCTTAACTGTAGGACTCTATTCCCTTTCAGGGTATATGGTGGCTGCACATTGTGCAAGGTTTCAATTTTTGACTTGAACCCAAGTGATCTTGGGTATGATACTGTGGCACTTGTTAACATGAAAGGTGGAAAATGAATACATATAAGTGGCATTTGAATATTTTTATCTGTTTTACTGACTGGCAGTCAAACTAAGCTAGAAATTGCAGTTTTGAAAATTGTTACTTGTAAATACTAAAGTAATTTTTTATTTATGTAAATTTTTACAGTAAATTAGCATGAGAAGACCCAAGTCTGTTATAAGTATAGGCCAAAATTAGTATTGTAAAATTATTTATTGAACCAACTACTATTGCATTATGTGAGATCATCTTGGAGATCATGCCAAGTTGATCTTTGTGAACATTACTTTATTAATGAAAATGTGGCTGAGAATTATAGTGGGCTTCCTGTGAGATATCACCATCAGTGGGTATATTATTCTGCTGGCTGCTTGTTCTCAGACCATCAACGATGTTTACATCATGTCTTCCCAGTGTGTTGGCGAGCAAGGACCGCACCAGGCTGAAGGCACTGTTGTATGCCGACTGCCTGATAAAATTTGTGTGTCTCACAGCCAAGGACTTGAGCAAGAAAGATCTGCTCTTGTGCCCTTACTCCGTGCACATCTCTAACAACATCCTCAACAACTTCACTGTCAAGATAGGTAACAGAAGGTATGTGAGGTAACAGAAGGTATGTGAATCATGTGCAATCTGTTGATACTTCAACAATTCTTGTCATCTCATTAAGGCCATTTTTTTAAAAGTTAGGGCTGCAGTCTGCCCAAGCTGTCGAATGACATGCAGAGCTTCAGTCATTTAGCTCTTATTTAAAAGTTGTGTGATATTTTTATGTAGAGTCTGCTTTCAAACTTTAGATGTTCTTGTCAAAATGCTAGTTTACATATTCTCATTCCAATCTTAACATGTATTGTTTGAAAGTGGGAGAAATAGTTGTTCTTACAGTATTTTATAGATATGGAAATCCTAGTATAGAATCATTTAAATACCTTGGGGATGTTCAGCACACCTTTAATTTTATCACTGTTGAAAGTCCTGTGTAAGTGATTTGTCAACAGAAATACTGCACTCTAGTTCTTTGCCCAGCACATAGACATAGCCTTAATTTCCTCTGAAGTTTATTTGTGAATTAGTTTCATTACTTTTTAATTTGATACTGTTATGTTAGCATTTTGTGTTTCTTTAATTTACTGGTAAAACTGAACTTTACTAGTTATTTAACCTTTGAATGCTTTAAACTTTTGTTTAGGTACAATGCATGATACGATAAAGTATTTATGTTACCTGTGTATTTTTAAAATAAGTACAGTAGAATCTCACTGTTGCCACCCCTTTTATTAAGACCATCTCTCCTTGAAGATCCATTTTGAGGAACTGTGGAAAATTCTGTTAAAAGAAAAGTTGTAAATGTGAGNTAAGACCATCTCTCCTTGAAGATCCATTTTGAGGAACTGTGGAAAATTCTGTTAAAAGAAAAGTTGTAAATGTGAGGGAAATATGCTAAAAAATGTTGTTTGCACCTTTTTTGGACGTTGTGCATTGCTCTTGATGAAAACTGTACTGCAAGNGGAAATATGCTAAAAAATGTTGTTTGCACCTTTTTTGGACGTTGTGCATTGCTCTTGATGAAAACTGTACTGCAAGCAACGCATATATAAAAATAGGTACCACCCCCATTTTGATGTATATCAGGGCGGGTCAAAATCGGCTCAAGATTTCCCAAAACCTCTAAGACCATCCCTCTCTAACAACCCTACTCCTGGAAACAGTGAAAGATCTTACTGTGGGGTTCTGCTGTACAGTGCGAAAAGAAATTTTATCAGAAACTTGTATAAAATATGATAAAAGTAGTTATACATTTTTTTATTGTGTATAAAGAGATTATTTGTTGTGTCTGTTTGTGGTATTCTTTGTTCACCACCTGTCCTTGGATACGCTTTGTTTATTCTGTATGTTTTTTGACTAAAAAAAATGTAAGTGAAGAGGGAATGAGCTAGGTAACTCACCTAAAGTTTCGACAAGTATACAGCTAGTTACAAAGCAGTATACTGTTACAAGATCTCGGGGGTGTATCCGAGTTTGTGAGGGATGGAGGTCTTAATAAAAATAAGATAACTTAATTTTTTTTTTANAAGATCTCGGGGGTGTATCCGAGTTTGTGAGGGATGGAGGTCTTAATAAAAATAAGATAACTTAATTTTTTTTTTTTTAATTTATTTATAATGCTATGCAAATACATACAGCTACTTTTTACACCATTAAACCACCTATTTCTANTTAATTTATTTATAATGCTATGCAAATACATACAGCTACTTTTTACACCATTAAACCACCTATTTCTACTATTAACACTTGTTATTCTCTGCGAGTGCAGTATTTATTTCCAGTCTCAGTTCTAATCAAAGTCGTCACTGTCTTTATATTGGTTACAGTTGTTTAATTCACATTTATTGTGTACACATATGCAATCCAACTGTATGTCACTCACGCATCCAGTTAAGTAGTCCCGCCCATCATTCTCACTCTCTACTGTACTGAAGCTCGCAGTCTGCAGACNTCACTCACGCATCCAGTTAAGTAGTCCCGCCCATCATTCTCACTCTCTACTGTACTGAAGCTCGCAGTCTGCAGACTTCACTCTCGCTGGTCACTGTCATGACCACCGCTCTTCGCATCACTGGCTTTCCACATCTAGCTCTTGAGGCCACACAAGGCTCCATATCCCAAACTAACAACTCGAAGGCCCGTCACACTTGTATGGACCTGCTGGCACGATCCAGAAGGTTTCCCATACCCCAAGTCGCGCTGAGGGAGGCAAGGGAGATAACTAGAACATTCTTGCAACGATAACCCCAGACATTCAATCGTCAAGGACAGGAAGTCGCACAAGTCGTGACAGGCTAATCAGAGCACGCGTCAATCTTTTGTGGGTGTCTTATTTACACGAAGACAAAGGCACCGCCCGCCACTCTGCATACACTTTTCCAGTTACAAGTGATGCTCTTGACACACTGGGCTTCACACTTTCAAGTGGGATTGGAAAAGGGAAGCGACGCAGAGTGGCGACAGGTAACAAAACATTGTGTTGGTGATCTCTCACATCTCTAGGACTAGTGCAATATAATTACCATACAATATTTTGTGTTTTGTGTTAATGCCATGTTGTAGCCTGCTGAGAGGTAATGGTACCACAATCTGTGAAAGTTATAAATTATGTTGTTTTAGGTATTTGTTAAAACCAAAGAATATAATGAAAATGTGTTGCAGAATGTGTGGGAGAGTCATTGCAACAGTTCCATATGAGCCAGTTGTCAGCTGATGGTAGTTGCTCAAATGATTGCTTATCTGAAACTGTAAAGATGAGTGTAGTGAACACCAAGTTTCAAACTTTGTAAATCTGTACACAATATTCTTATCCTTATACATCTTTAGTTTTTATTGTTCACATCAAACAAAAAAATGCACAAACATTGCATGCTCCAATTGAACTTTCATTTGATTCTGACTGTTACATTAGATGAAAAATANACAAAAAAATGCACAAACATTGCATGCTCCAATTGAACTTTCATTTGATTCTGACTGTTACATTAGATGAAAAATGTCTTAACATTACAAATGATGTAGCTATTATGGAGAAAAAATAGGGAAATTGGAAAAAGTAGTCTCTCATCTTATTTTGTGTGGAGATGGGTCTTCTCACCCTCCTCACCTTCGCCATTACTTTCACAGCTTTGTTGATATGTTATTATAATAGGCCAGCTAGTAAGGCTGATAAAATGGTCTATAAATATTGAGGAATGTTGGAATAGGGTTGGCAGCTATATTGGAAAATTGTTCCCAAATTACTTTTTTCAAAATTATCTTACTTAATGTTGCAATGATGTAGCCATCAAAAACAGATGACTGAAACTCGTAGCTTGGTTCACTCACTCGCCAGAAACATTAGATGTAAATAATGGCACCATAAAAAAAACAATGTTGTAATATTTTTTGTGATATTTATTCACATTTCTGCAGTTCACATACTTCAGTTTGCAATACTAGTTGGGCAGATTACGANATTTATTCACATTTCTGCAGTTCACATACTTCAGTTTGCAATACTAGTTGGGCAGATTACGAGAACAGTGTCACAGAGTTAGTTAATTATTTAGATGACATGTCTGTCACGGCAACCACGGTCCCGCCTGATGGACGGGCAGCCGAAGTCCAAGTGGAAAATATGAAATGGGGAATGGGAGCAGGCACTCACAGCTGGTAACTCTCCATTGCACCACCCCCATTCCTCACATCATTGTGCCATAAACATGCCCAAATAAGGGCATTGTGCATCACTACTCTTGTCATGCACTACCATTGCTACCTAAGAAGGTATCACGATGTACAGAGAGTCTTTTCAGACATTTGTGCAAACCCCGTCACAACCACTTTCCCATGGGAGCCAAACTGTGCCAAAATAAACAACTGTAGTTCCAGAACATACTTGATAAAAAAGAACACTAACGAACATAGTAACAACCCTTATCACTAATCCCTGATGCAACGTCAACTACAACTTTAGAAAGAACAAACTCATGACAAATGCACATACGAAAACAAATACTGAAAACCAATTACATTTCCTCACAAAAACAAAATGTTCCTATCAAATCAGTATTAACTGTACCATTTCAGTATTCATCTTAGGGAAGATTATCTTGCAAATATTAATATTCACAAGGAAATTGCATCCATTTGCTTCTGGGATTTATCATGTTTACCTTCACAGTTTTGTTTCACACCTTTTTGTAATACAGATTCTCAAGGCAATATTTGAAATTGCAGCAGTTGTCCTTGTTTTATTTTAAAGCACCAGTTTTGGCTTGTTGTGCATGCCACATTTATTATGTTTTGCTTTAAGCATGCCACTAATAATATATATTGTTATTCTATGAAGAAATAATAACTGAAAATACTATACGTACAATACATTGTGTTAGTGTTTAACAGTACAGGATTTATGAGTGGGGAAACTTGTCTAATATCGTTATAACATGTATGCTGTAGTAATGACTTTTATAATGTAATTTGTAATAAAACTTAATAAAGTGGCACAAAAATGACGTGAAAGACTGGTTTTGCACATACAGGAGATGGACAAAATAATATGAACACCATGCAATATAGTACATTTTGTTGCATGTTGGCAACACTGCTTCCATGTAAATAATGTGACGCGTATGTATTGCATAGTTTACGTGCCAAGTCTGGTAGGTTATATTTCAGTGTATTATACGCTTTGTTCTGCGATGGTTAAAACAAGCGATTGGTGAAATGTGTGATCTCTCAGACTTCGAAAGAGGGCAAATCGTTGGTGCTCGGTTAGCGGGAGCATCTGTGACAAAAACAGCTGAATTGTTTAACGTTTCACGAGCGACAGTATCCACGGTAATGACAGCTTATACAAAACATGGTAAAACATCATGAGCGAAGAGGAGTAGTGGGCAAAACCCAAAGTTAACTGATAGAGACAGACGAACATTAAAAAGAATTGTGGCCAGACAACATAAAACTACCACGGCAAAAGTGACAGCAGAACTCAATACTCACTTGAGTAATACTGTTTCGACAAAAACAGTACGGCGGGAGCTCCACAAAGCTAACATTCATGGAAGGGCTGCAGTTGCGAAACCCTTTATAATAGAAGCCAACGCTAAGCTGCGAAAGAAGTGTTGCCACGATCAATAAAACCTGGACACTTGATGATTAAAAGAATGTGGTATGGTCCGATGAATCATCGTTTACATTGTTTCCTACAAACGGCCGGGTTTATGTATGGAGAACCCCAAAAGAAGCCTATGATCCGGACTGCCCGCTTCCTACAGTCAAGCATGGGGGAGGTTCCGTTATGATTTGGGCGGCTATATCGTGGTATTCAGCTGGTCCTCTCATTCACATCACTGGCCGGATTACTGCGAATGAATATCTCGACATCCTCAATGATGAAGTTCTTATTATGACTAGCATATTACTGCCAAACTCTGCCATATTCCAAGATGATAATGCTCCCACACACAGCCAAAAGTTTCAGTCTTGGTTTGAGGAGCCAGACCTCAACATAATTGAACCGTTATGGGGAGTTTTAGAGCAGAGGGTGAGGAGCAGATTTCCATTTCCAACATCATTGAAGCAATTTGCAGATGTTTTGGTACAAGAATGGGACAACATTCCGTTGAAAACTATTTAGACACTCTACGAATCTATTCCGCAAAGAATTGTAGCTGTTCTAAAAGCAAATGGTGGCCCAACACCTTATTAATAAATAAATATTGTGTATACGTCAGGTGTTTATATTATTTTGTCCATTCCCTGTACATACCTCGTGAAAGATTCCCGATAATATATAAACTTGCCGCTTGAATTATGATTATATTTGGAACCATAAATCTTTGTGAGTGGGTTGTTTTTTCTTTTATGGAACTTGCAAATCCTCAGCTTAGAGTAAATCTTATGATCTGCAGCATAGAGCAGTTTCCTTGTTTAGTGCTAATAATTTAAACCTCAATATTATACGTTTGGTGAGATAATAATGAGGAGAAAATGCAAAGGAGAGAATGTACTATGTGCAAAAGTATATACGTTAAAAATGTCATGTAAATGCCTTGTATTGTGTTTAGTCAAACTATTATTTTGTTAAACTATTCATATTCATTTACTAACAATTTTTTTTTAGGATTGCATAGCCAAATATTTTGAACAGTTTCAGCAGGTTTCCACCTTTTTTTTTTTTTTTTTTTTTTTTTGCTGTGAATTCCAAAGGTATTTTGCGCAACAAAATAATAAGAGTTGGTTACTTTTCTTACGTGAGGACTTGTCTCCGGATAAGCCAAGGAGACATGCACATAGGGCCAAACAAGCACATAGGCAATTTTGAAAATTAGCAGTCATTTTTGTGCAGAAGTCCCAGCAACTGAAAGTGTAATGTCATCTCATTTCGAAATACTTTCGTTTCAGCCTCAGTTTTAGCGAGCATTTACCTACATCATGTGCAGTTGATGGCATAGCAAAGTAATGTTTTATGTTATTTTTTAAATTGGTTTGATTGTCAACATTGTTTTTATTTAAAAAAAATAGTAGTACCTATTTAACTTAAGTACCTTTAGGTGGACGTAGCTATGGCTACTACACATGTGTATTTTAAAATGGTGCAATTATTAATCTACTATCCTAGATTATTTTAGGTGGTCCTGTTAGATTGGGCAACTAGGTTGAAAAATTCTGGGTGAAAATGCGCATGTGCAGTAGTGATAGCCACCAACAAAAACATGCACAATAAAAACTGCAAGGTTATTTTGCAAACAAAATTACCGTAGTTGACAAATTACTTGGTGGGGATCTGTTGAATTTCAGTATTATTTTAACTAGGCTGCAGTCCGATTTATTATTACTTTTCAAATTCAGTCTAGTTCTATTGTAAAATATTTTTCAGTTCAATTAGCAAATAATGTGATTTTCAGTACGCACTTTCATAAATAAATTTGAACAACTTAAGTATTCTTCAAAACATTTTACCCAAGGTTTTTGTTTAGTCGTAGTCAAAATCCAATGTTCGTATTATAAGTTATTTTGGTAACTGCTTGTTGTGTCCACAGTATTGTGTTAGTCTAAACGTACATCAAAATTAGATTTTAATTAAAATTCATTTTGGAAAAACATGTAATAGTAATTTAATTTTAGTTTTATTAAAAATATTTACACATATGGTTATCAGCTCAGAAATTATTGCATTTGCTTCAGACTTCAATTGAACTAATACAAACAACTTTATGATTTTTAAAAGGATTCTCAAAAATATCAGTTTGGTTACTGTATATTTATTAATTATTTACAAATGAAAAGTTTATTTTCAGTTTGAAAATGTGGTGACCAGTAACCAATTTAATTTCACAAATACACTGAAATGAAATCACCTTGTTAATTACAGTCCAGAAATTAGGATATTTAGTAATATTGGATCAGTTGCAGTACATAGGATTAGCTGGTTCCATTACAAGGGATGGGGATGTGTGGTTTTGGTGGTGTCTCTGCCATCTTGGATGTCATTATGGCCGCCATATTGTGGTGGCAATCTTGGCTGTTCTTGACCTTGAAGTTTGGGTGATCAGCAATCCGAATTCGGCTTGAAAACACAAGTACACAGTCATGTTACTTAATGTATAGATAACTTTTGAAAGTTACATATAAATATGTATTAAATTAGAAATTAAATTCATAAATTTTATTTATTTCATCTCAGACATGGTCTCACTGATCATATGATTGTATAAATATAATTTTAAGTTAGGGATGGGTCAAGTAACCAAAAATGTCGATTCCGGTTCCGGTGCCAATTCTACAATTTAAATATCGGTTCCAATATTCGGTTCTATGTATTTTGAATACTTGCCTTTTGCTTGCAACTTTATTAAACCAATGCAGGTAAAATTTATTAAATGTTTTATTTAATTGTTATATGGAAGAAATGAACAATAACAAAGTGTGAAGATAAGTTTTAATGTATATAGATAAACTTGTTGTATTAAATTTATTTAAGGTCAGTAAATATGTAAAAAAATTATTCTTTTTTTACATTAATATGTGGTGATTGTGATATGTTTGGAAAATACTTTAATTAAATAACTCATGGCCCTCAAACCAAAACATTGTGGCAGCTGTAGGGTTTAACCCTTTGTATCATTACATGTTCTGATAGCTGAACATCTGCTCTGCTGCCCAAAGGTCAGTGGTTAGGGGTTTCATCCCTCCGATATATATATATATATATATATACATACACACACACACATATATACATACACATATATATGAGTTGTCCTACCTTATAAATATGCTCTTGAGGGCGACAGTCTTAACCACCAACCACTATATATATCACATCAACCTTTTGTATGACAAGCACGGAAGCAATGCCGCCTAACGGACGAGAGAAACAAAGATGGTGGACACCAGTGGCGCACTTTGATAGTCATAAACAAAGATGGACAACATCAGCACACACTAGTTGCTGTCCACAATGATGGTGGATCAGACAAATGCAGCGTTATTAATATAATGTATTCACGGTAACTTCAAGATTTTCTGAAACCCTGCTAAATATCTACTTTCAGGGAGCCGATTATGTATCCTTCCGCAGTATGTAAACAAAACATTGCCATGTGACACCTGTCAAACGTTTTGTAAACAGTGCCATGTGGGAACTGTCAAATATTTTGTAAACAAACAGTGCCTTGTGGGAACTGTCAAATATTTTATTAACAGTGTCCATGTGGGAACTACCAAAATTTATTTTTGAAGAGAAACAATGCCATGTAATCTCAACTGTCATATACTTTAATAAAATTCTCTAAATGTCTAAAAAATGCTAATCAATTTAGCGAAATGTTGTAATACATACAAAAAGGTAGATTGAAGTATATATCGGAACTGTTAATTATATAATTTAATTAAAGTTTACTTATTATATTAAGATTTATTTACATATTTGCAGTAAGGAAAAAGTTAAATTTTACATAATAAACTTTTGGAAGTAGCACTCAGGTTAAAGATTTCACTGTGATAAATGGTACCGTATTTTAGCGCATATAAGTGGCACATTTTATTTTTAAAAAAATTTATTGAAAATTTGGGGTGCGACTTATAAGCGAGAAAAATTCCTCCAGCCCCGCACTAACGTTTCATTTACTACGAATTCACGGCCCGCGGCTCGATTTCCAAACTCTTCAGCGAACAAAATCACTTTCATTTTGAAACCTGCGGTGTAGGTACATCTCTGTTCCATCAAGAACTGTCGCGCTTCTTCACTGCAACATAAAAACAACACTATGCGGCGGAAAGACGAGTCACGGCTAACATTTGGCACTGAAGAACCAACGCTAATGTGCTGCCATCTCTTGGTCTCCACAAAAAGCTTTCGAAAATAATCGATTATCAGTTGGCGGCGACCAAAATTCGATTCCTTTGCATTCTTTGCGAAGGGAATAACGTAACGGAAATATTCAAATGCCTTTCTATATTTTGCACGTTTATTTGATAAACTGCAGAAATAACAACGCTAATACTAAAATTACATCTTAACCTAGAATTATCTTGTAAGTAGAAAGAATGTGTTACGTTAGTTTTGTAACCACAATTCAGCATCTCCAATATGGCGTGGTTATACTTCTGAAAAAACGTGCCCAAACGAACAAGATGGAGTGTACGAGTCCGCTGGACAACAACTGAAATTTATTTAATTTCAATTAATAACGGTGAAATCTTTACCCATGAGTGCTACGTAAAAATGTAAATATATAGTTTAGCAATATTAACTTTACAATTACGGCATTAAATTTATACATATTAATATTTAACCTACGAACTATTTCTTTTCAGCTATAACCAACATGTCCCTTCAAAATCCGTTGTTAATTCTTACGGACTTTTAACAAATTATTAAAATTTATTGAAAAAATATACTTAAAACTTAAAACAACCAATTTATATAGTGCTTCAGTGCTAAAAGCAAGACAAAACCTTTTTCCATATACCATTTTTTTATAACCAATTGAACATGTAACTCCTAGGGTGATTTTTCAAAGGTTCTTTTCAAAAGTATTGAAGATACCGTGAATGGATTATAACAACTGATGTTATTTAACCCATGACAGTCGAGCAGAAACAAAAATGGCCACTGGAAGTATGAAACAAAGAGGCGACAGAAAACAAGGTGATGGATGGAAACAAAATGGCAACCGGAAATAAGAATGTAGCTGAAAACAAGATGATTAACTAGCCCAAGGTCAAGGACATCCAAAATGATCACCACAAGATGGCCACCATGCCATTATCCAAGATCCACATCGGGCATCCTCTGTGCTAATACCGACTAAACATATACACTAATTACAGTCTTCATATTAAATATCTTCACACATAAGATTAATTTTGGCTTTCAATAAAATCCAATCTTAGTTCTTGTATTAAATATTACGTACCACTCAGAAAAATAATTTTAGTTTTGGAAAATTTGGTGAACATTGTCTAATTTCAGACCTGTCTTGAATTTAAATTAAACTTCTTTACACTTTTTAGTCCTGTGGAAAGCCTTTTCGCATATTCCAGTTCAATTCTCTGTTCGAATATAGCTTCGGTTCCGAATATTGTTGGTGTGGGAATTAATCTGAACTGGTACATACAGTATGTCATGTTTTTAGTCGTACACAGCCTCAGCCATTATAAAATAGTCAACTCTTCCATTAGGTTATAGAAATTATTGTATGAAAGTTTTTATTTTACAGATAAGAGAAAAATGTACAAACTCAATGCACAAAACGTTTCCTTTCAAATGTCTGGGAAGAGAAATAAAAGCTATTTGAAGCCCCAAACGATGGTGTTGTAAGATGGGCAGTTCGCTCCCCTGACCTCACACCTCTCGATATTTCCCTGTGGGGAACACTGAAAGATAGGGTGTACAACACTTCTTACGACGCCAGAAGACATGCAGGAACGCATTGTGGTATCTTGTAGAGGCATTATGCCAGAAACACTTCAGGCCGCTCGTCGCTCGCTACATGTGCGTTTACAGATGTGTAGATGTGTATAGCTGTCTACGGTAAGTACATCGAGCACATGCTGTGAAAAGACATAATGTGAAGCATTTCAACCATAACTGTGCTCTTTTGTATTATGCATGTGGATGCGATTGCATTTCTCCTTAGATTGGTTCGTTCTATTTTTGTTGTGCATCTGTACGCACTCGTTGCTCGGTACAGTTAATGACTAGGAAACAAATCTCCTGAATTACGTTGGTATCTGAATAAAGTGTAATGTATTGATATCAGACTTGCACTCATTGCCTGTCTTCCCTCCGCTGCAGTGCTCTTCTTTGTCCAATATCGCATTCCGTGCTCCTTGCCCCATTAAGCTAAGCGTTACGCTGCTATAAGGAAGCGGTTCCCGCCAGGATGAGTCACGGCGTGTGTTGCTTGCTTACAGCTGTGAGTACAGGTCCACTGTCCCATGCTACCGGCCCACTTAACTTAATCATATTTGCACATTATATCTTGGCATTTCTGTGTTACTTTCTATAGCATATGCAATATCACTGAATTCCTCTTTGCAAGTACTTTCAGATGCCGTTGAAATAAATGTATGTTTCCAGGTAAAAATCATATGTGGTTTAATTATTTCTTTTCATACATGTGTTACGAATAGTCACTTTGCAGGAAATTAATTGCCTCCATTCATAATTTTATTTAGCGAAAACCGCATTTTGTGATCTGTAACCGTTCCGGAATTTTTGAGGGTGGTTTAGTTATGGATTGGAAGGGGAAGGGGGGTCTGGAATATTCAGTGTATTGACGGTGCAATGGGTAAGTTTATGTATAATGGCATTCTAAAGAAGAATGTCCATCGAAACGCAGAACAATCACGAATGTTACCTTCTTACATTTTTCAACTTGGAAACGACCTGAAGCATACAATGGTTAATTTGTAACATTCCAAGACAGTCACCCAACCTCATCCCCATGTAACATGTATGGGCATTTCTGAAGGCTCGAGCACACAGCAAGAATATTTCTTCGAAACAGGAGCTAAAAATAGTAGTGACTGACTAATGATACAGCATTACACAGAATATTTTTTTTCTTAAACAAAATTCTCAAAACAGTTAATTTGTAACTATAAGAAAAAACAAAGATATTTTCATAAAACTGAATTGCATTAATAAGAAAGTGGCTTACTGTATTTCTGAATTCACTTTCACGTGTGCTTATTTCCCATCTTTTCATTTCAGCAACATAAAAATCACCTCTTTTTCTTGGATACGTTATTTCCATATCACGTTCAATTTCAGCAGAGAGGTATGGGCGGCTCTTAACATTGGGGTCTTGAGAGCCAATGAGATTGAAGCGAGGTGAGTATGGAGTCATGCAGGAATGCAAGGGCTGAGCAAACATGATTCCCACTTTCGAAAATCCGGGAGCAACCCTGCCAAGAATTGAACCTGGTTCGTCTTGGTGGGAGGTGAGTGTTCTAGCCTTTGTGCCACCACCACACCAGTTCAATTACAGTGTCTGTCTCTGACTCAGCTGCCAAAAGCGGAGAGAAATCTGTGATGCACATGCCATACGTATAGTGGATTGTACAAAAAGTGCTGGAGTAATTGTGACCATGGTCTTTAGTCATGTATTTCCGTATCTATACATATAATAAATTACTGCAACATTTAGGGCGGTACATAATTTCCTGTATGTAATTTGTAATTATCGTAACTGCGGTAAGATATTCCATGTAAAAATACAGTGTGACAAGCTGAAAAAAATATTTCCTGTTTGGGTCTTACTTGGTGTGTTATCGCTAGTGACAATAACAATATCATATGAATATCATATCACATTTCTTGACCCGGCAAAAGACTTTTTCGACGGTAAATAAAATAATTGCGTTAGTCCAATGTATTATAATACATCATCTGTAAGGTTCAGCAAAACTTTCCCATAGTGACTAATTGTAATATTTTGCATTTAATATCACATTTTGAAAGAACATTTAAATTTTTTACTTCGCCAAATTATATTGGCGTAATTAATATCTTCTGATATTATTGAATAACGTTATCAGCCATCTCCAACGCCGTTGCTTCATATTAACCTATTATAGAGGGTTTAATGAGTAATGTTTTATGATCGGCAACATCACTGAAATTATGACATATTTTCATTTTCGCAGAAACTGTACAGACTGTAACAAAATATTCCACATATCTTCATATAGGATCCGGCGAATTATTTTATTCGATAAATAACATCAATGAAATAACAGAACTCTTTCTGTTTTTGTGAAAACTGTAAATATTGTAACAGAACATTCAAAATACCTTTATATCAGGTACAGCGGAAAAAGTTTCTTAATCAATAACCTAATGAAAATAAAAAACACTGTTTGTGTTTCCGAAAATGGTATATATTGTAACAAAATGTTCTAAATAGCATCATATCTCGTCCATCAAAAAAAGTTACCAGATAAGTAACACACTGAAAATAACAAAACATTTTAGTTTTTTGCAGGAACGGTATACATTGTAACAATAAGTTGAAAATAACTTTTCATTGGTTCTGCCTAATAACATTATTTAATAAGTAACATTATTGAAATAAGATAAGTATTTCAGTTTTCATAGTAACGTTATAAACTGTGTGACGTGTTGAAGAGTATTTGTCAATGAGTTACTACGACAAATAACGTTATTGACTCAGTTTTGATAACCAATATCAGGTGGCTAACATAACGGAAAAAAAGGTGTTACTACCGCACATTTAGTTAAGTTATCCACGCCTGGTGAAAATGTATGTTTTGAATTATAATTATTTTTAATTTTTTGTTTTCTTTCTCATTTGTACTCTTCCTCTCGCTTGCTCATGTCCTCGATCTCTCGTGCTTTTGCTGATGCTCTCCTTTTCACTCATATTCTCTCTCTCTCTCGCTTGCTCTTGCCCCCCTCCCACTTGTATGTACTTACTCTTTCACTCTCTTCCCCCCCCCCAAACTCTCATGATATAATTAACCACCGTTTACAATTACAAATGTTAAGATTATTTCATCAAAAACTGTTATACATACTTCACAACATATTTAATTTCAAAACTGTTTAAAATTTGGTATTTGTTTATATCAAAACAGGTTACAGAAAAAAATCAATTTGGCTAACCATTAGCAGTGAGCATGAGTCTTTTTTTGTAGGAATAGAAATTTTCAGTATGTGAATACTCATATTTAGTCATTAATATACAATAAATGTGATCAGAATTCAAATTTCTGAAAATTCACTTTGAATTATTAAATTTTTTAGATGATTCTCTCAAGGGTCTCATAAAATCAAAATTAATTCACAAAATTTTGGTTATAGTGATACAATACAATGCTTGTATAACATTTCAAAAGAACACAAATTTTTTTAATGGAAATAAAAGTACATATTAGAATATGTCATTTTCTTTTGAAAAAGGAGGTTGCAGACTGAACTCTGAAAATTTACAATGCAGGAAATGAGAATTTTGGAAGATGTTGTTATTGCATTATGTCAACTAAACATTAAAGAGCTTTATCTTGGAAAAATCAGTATCAGGAAGTGTTAACTAACCACCTTGTTGCTTATTTATTATGGCAGAAATGTATCAGGTCATGTGTCTCCAAGAAGTACCATCTGTTGCCTCTGTTCTACTCTACTCTGGTGCATGTTTCAGAAATCGGTCGATGACTCAAAGAGACAAAGCGCTATGCTACATCATTGTCATGGGTTTGCTGGCCTGTAATTTCCAGTTGAACCTCGAGCCAGTGATGGAGAGTCTACTACCTCGCATTAGCATGAAAAAGTTAGTCTTTGCATGCCTAGCTTCAATGTTTATTTTGTCATCAGTTTTGTAGTTGTTTGGCCTTGCAATGGTTGGCAAAATGCTGCAAATAGTGAGGATATTTCTGGGTATTAACACCTCAGTTTGCCTATGATGGACAGCCTCAATGGCTGTAGCATTCCTCTCCTATCCTTGCTTGGTGTTTCACATTGACAAAGATAATGATACTGAACANTTTTTTTTTTTTTTTTTTTTTTTTTTTTTGTTAGGGCTGTGATTCTGTTCAGAAATCGATGGGAAGTAATGAGCATTAATAAATAATGAGTGAGTGAGTGAAGAGTAGTGTATAAAAAATTTTTCTCGTCATTATAAAATTATTTTTGAGGTTTTATTGATGCTTATATTTTTTCCTTTACTGGTAGTGTGCTATTCAGTTAATTATTTAATTAGTAATTATTAATTAATTTTAGGTAATGGCTTGGTAATAGTGACTAAGAAAAAAGTTTATAGGTACAGTAATTGCATTGACTTAAGTGTTTGTGTATGATTGGTGCTTTTGTCTTGCACTCTCCATTGTTTTTCCTTCAAGAAAGTAGGACTGTAAATTTATTCTCTTTTTAGTCAGAGTATTTGTTATGTTATTTAGTTATGCTATTGCTATAAAATGTAATTCTTTACCACGGTTAGTTTTATACGATGTTAAATCTTGTGTGATGGTGTAGTTTTTAATCACCTTTTGAGATTTTAACATTTGTAACGATATACATGGCCAGAGTTGGGCGGTGTTTGACAATGAGTGGTCCCATTCCAAGGATCCATGAGCCAATGCCTAAATTTATCATGCAGTGTGGCCAAGGCCAGTAGGTGTATTTGCAATATTTCCTTCAAGAATGTTGAAAACTCATCTTCTCTGGTACCTACAGAGCAACAAACAAATTAAACAAAAATTACAATGAGTCTCAATCTGTTTATCTTGTAAGCTACAGGGGATAATATTGTGATTTAACACTTTGTTAGTGGACCAGTGCAACCCGGACCACCCCGTGGTCACATGTATGTTTGTAGCCATGTTACACACACAGTTGACTGTATTGAGTTGTGTAACTGCCAAAATCATGTATTAGTGAAGAAAACTAAATACCTATAAGTTTTGTTCATATGACTTGTAATGAAATTTTTGAAAATGAAACGGGAAGGCAGAGGATTGTGTAGTGTCTTGTAATGCCACATGCATAATTCTTTGGAGACGTAGGGAAATAGGAAAATAATGCACCATAAGCAGGGGGTTACTTTGTGACAAGTTGGGGTAACTTTGTGACACAAAAAAATCACATTTAAATGTCCCCCTATTTCAGTGGGATGTTTCAGATATTCAGTGGTGCCAGTTGAACCTCTAAACATTACAAATAGCCTCTTTGAAATGGAAGGAAATGAAAATAAGAGTGAAAAATCCTGCGTCACAAAGTCACCCCCCGATGTCCAAAGTATATAATAATATTACTGACACATTGAACTAGTCTATCAATATATGCGGTAAATATTCCAATACCATTCAGCCTGCTTGCCTAGTAATGGGAGTTTTGTATAGGAGATTGAGGGTATTAGAAATTAATACTCCTCTGATGGGTGGTACTAATATTACTTGTGATATCTCCAATTATGATCCGAATACTGAACAGCAGAGTAACTACACAAATTTCTGACCTTGTGTCTCAGAGGCATAGGTGTATGATGTTATTACAGTAGCCAGTAACTTGTGTTCTGTTTTTTTCGTAGGTTGCTGGAGTTGAAACGGATTGTAGGAGCTGTGTCATCGAAAGACAGTCCCAACATTGTTATGCTTAAGGTGCCTTTGCCCAGTATGAAGGACATCAACAGAAGTATCAAGTTATCCATGAAAAGGAAATAATTTTGTTCTGTCTGTTGGTACTGAAAATATGAATTAAACTGTTTGTTTACCTCATGTTGCTGTACTCATTTTCATCCCCTAAAATGTAGCCAAATAAAATACTTCCCTAGAAATACTATTACTATGTAACATCTGACATGTAAAATGGTTTGTTTTGATATTTACTTGATTAATTATTTTTTTGTTTTAGTAGTTTTCCCTATTTATATGTAAACATGTCACTTGTGCCATTTTTGTGTGGATATGCCTAATGTGGCAGTACATACACAAACATTTAAATTTGAGACAAAGTCTGTTTTAATTTTTTAAGTGATGTTAAAAATAAGTTGATTTTTGTCACTTAATTAATTTATTAGTAGAATATGTGTATGAGAATTTTATATATTTTAAATATTTATTTTTAGATGTTTGATGTTTTTTTTTGGATTTTCTTTATCCAGAAGATATGTACATTTCTGTTGACTAGAAACACGTATGTATTGCTGAATATTGGAANCAGTATGAAGGACATCAACAGAAGTATCAAGTTATCCATGAAAAGGAAATAATTTTGTTCTGTCTGTTGGTACTGTAAATATGAATTAAACTGTTTGTTTACCTCATGTTGCTGTACTCATTTTCATCCCCTAAAATGTAGCCAAATAAAATACTTCCCTAGAAATACTATTACTATGTAACATCTGACATGTAAAATGGTTTGTTTTGATATTTACTTGATTAATAATTTTTTTGTTTTAGTAGTTTTCCCTATTTATATGTAAACATGTCACTTGTGCCATTTTTGTGTGGATATGCCTAATGTGGCANATGTAAACATGTCACTTGTGCCATTTTTGTGTGGATATGCCTAATGTGGCGGTACATACAAAAACATTTAAATTTGAGACAAAGTCTGTTTTAATTTTAAGTGATGTTAAAAATAAGTTGATTTTTGTTACTTAATTAATTTATTAGTAGAATATATGTATGAGAATTTTATATATTTTAAATATTTATTTTTAGATGTTTGATGTTTTCTTTTGGATTTTCTTTATCCAGAAGATATGTACATTTCTGTTGACTAGAAACACGTATGTATTGCTGAATATTGGAANTTTTGGATTTTCTTTATCCAGAAGATATGTACATTTCTGTTGACTAGAAACACGTATGTATTGCTGAATATTGGAAGGAATGTTTTTCATTCACTTACATGGGCGGACATGGGTTGAGTGCTGGCTCAATATTTTTTTGAAAATTTAAAAGGGTTTTTAAGTAATTTACGTAAAATGGACTCTCTAAAAATATGGATTAGGTGACAACTTACGCAGTAATGTGAGATGAGGCTCAAATATGACAATGGAAGTGTTTTATGTTTGAAATATCATGGTACTCGTTTACCCCTTGGTAAGAATTTTCACTTGAAATTAATAAAGTGACCAGTTTACTTTTCTTCACAGCCCTAATTTAGCTGAAGATTTATTTGTGAGTGACTATTAATGGNTTAATAAAGTGACCAGTTTACTTTTCTTCACAGCCCTAATTTAGCTGAAGATTTATTTGTGAGTGACTATTAATGCAATATTTCGATTTTGAATACATTTATTGTATGTATTTCAATGACTAATTCTAAGTGTCCCAATACTGAAAATTTCTATAACCACAAAAAAATTACTCATGCTCACTGCTAATTGCTGGGAATTAATTTTTTTCTGAAACAGGTTCTGTGATAAACCGATAAGAAAAACTCTAAACTGCTTTGAAATTAAATATATTGTGAATTTTTGTTATAGGTATAACATTTTATAAGGGAACAAAACTTAACTTTTTTTCAATGAATGGATGGTGTTCACGGGGGGAGGGGAGAATGCGAACAAGGGATATAGCCTTAGCAAAAGAACGAGAGCGAGAGGGGTGGAAGAGTGGGGAGGATAGTAAGAGGGTGAGGAGGCGTGGAAGAGGGGTGTGGGGGGTGCATTGTTAGGGTACTGCCAGATGAAGCTGGTCTAGCCAGCGAAATATGGTGACCGCACAGCCGTGTGAAAAGTGTATTGTTCTTTGTGTGTGCCTGTTGAAATGTACTAGACTGTGAGCACTTGTGCTTCTGTCCTCTTATGTATTATTGATTGCACAACTGTCAGAATTTGAGTCGTCGGGCAGCTGAGGTGGAGAGTAAACCTGGTAGCAGTAATGCTGTAGGTCATCCCACAGCAGTCATTTTACATCACCCCAACAAACAATGGTCTGAGGGATTGCTCATGTTTTTAGGCAAAATTAATGAGAACCCCATAACTTACGTCAACAAAATGGAGGAATATACTAGTTTTTTTCTCTCGAACCGGTAGCGACATTGTGTGATGCATGAGCCCCAGCTCAACTTCCACATCATATTTCTGGTGGGAAGTAACAGAGGTCAAAATACAGAACTTCCAAGATTTCAAAACAATATTTCTACAGCAATTTTGGAACAATAAAATTCAAGGTCACTTATGTTCGCAACTCTCACAGGAAATGTTTTACCCCAAGAAAAATTGAGTTATAGAATAACGCTTCAGTGGAATGTACAAATGTACCAGACACCTCACTGTGCCAATGACTGTTATCAATTTGGTTTAGTTTCCCCCCAACTTGATTAACTTTTGTACAGTACTTTTAATTTTGTTGGCCCCATGATGAGCTTTTTCTGTGAGGCTGAACTTGCTCTCAAAGCTGTTCAGCTGTGAATCAACTGCTTTTAGAATTTCATTATGACCTACTGTATTACTGCTACCAGCTTTACTCTCCACCACAGCTACACGAGGACTCAAACTGTGACAGTTGTATGATCAATAATATATAAAAAAAGGACACAAGCACAAGTGCTCACAGTCAAGTACTTCTCAACAAGTACACACACAAAGAATGAAGACACATTTTTTACACGGTCGCCACATTTTGCTGGCCAAGCCAGCTTCATCTGGCGGTGCCCTACAACTCACCACGCGAGGAAGAATTTATTGACACCATAATTTTACAACTGCCTTATATTTATCAATGACAGTTTGTTGGACACACGTATCATGACTTGGCAGAGTTCAGAGATCATTTAAACAAAATGGATAATCTTGAAAGACATAAGGAGCAACCAACTACATGAACCAGAGCATGAGGTGCAAAGCAGACACAGGACCAAGCTGCAGATCAGCAGTTTCAGCCACCAAACACTCAAGTTAATGCATTTCAAGTCTACAGGGAACTTGCTGAGGATTGTTTTATTTTTAGACTTGACTTAGATTTGAATGTCCTTGAAGTTTGCTACAGAACTGGCATTCTTAAACAGTGACTATGCACCAGAAATATTTGTTTGCCAGGCAAACAAAATCCAAACTTAAGAAGTTGTGTTAAAAATCATATCAAATGTTAAATGTGTTTGATGTGTAAATACAAACTTTAGAGGTTACCCCTAATAAAAATAATGAGACAATGATCCCGTCCTATCTTCAAGGCATGCATGTGTGCACACTGTCCGTGCGGGCACACACAATTACGCAACCCTCATTCCCCCCCCTCTTCCCAATTGAAGAATAATTTACCAAACTTTGATAATTAGTGGTTGTTGGAATGTAAAAAGCTTATGGGAATATTAAGAATGTATTGTTTTAATTTCCAGTAATCTATTTTTACATATTCAAAGTAATAACTACTAACATAGGACTTTATAAAAAAAAGAGTTACATTTAAAAATTATTTGAACTTGTACCATAGAATTGGATTTTCTATTTTTTATGCCTGTATATTGATAGCTAAACCTAATAATAAACTTGGACCAACGTTAATTTTCTTCTTGTCCATTTTCTTTTGCAAGATCGTTTTTCATGAACATATGGATTTTGGCTGTCACAATCGTCATACCATACATGGTATATCTCGCATGTAAATTATTTGAAGCTTTCTAAACATTTTTACTACATTTTCAGCATTTATCATGGTTAATTATTCCATTATACATTACCTCTAAACAATTGTATAAACATTTATATTGTTTGATAAGCATCACAGCCTTGGCTATCAAATTTGTTAATGTAGATGTTATTGCCATGTAAATACTGCACCACATCCTCAACTTACCTGACAAATTATTAATTCAAGTCACTGCAACAGTGTATCAGGTTTGCCAACTTGCTGTTATTAAATTCACAAAACTAAGTTCATGTCATCTCATGCCCAATTCTCTTCTTCGTCTGCAAGTGTTAAACTGCTGAGGGCTTGTTGTGAGATCNTAAGTTCATGTCATCTCATGCCCAATTCTCTTCTTCGTCTGCAAGTGTTAAACTGCTGAGGGCTTGTTGTGAGATCCACATTTATTGGTCATTCTAGCTCTTTTCTTCATTTTATGTTTCTTCTTTCAGAAGGTATGTAATACATAATTTGTTATTGGGTACATGCCCACCATTCATACCATGGCCAGGGGATGTCCTAACTATTTCTGATCAGGTCCATTCATAGTTCCAGTTTCTAGCTTTTAAGAAGTGTATTTTCGTATAAAATTCTTGTAATCTTAGAGCAAATGATTAATTAAATTGGATGATATTTTGATGTAAAACTCTTACTTCATTCAAAAATATATAAAAGGACAGGAATTCAAGTACTCGCAGTCTAGTACTTGTCGACAGGCATACACACACAAAGAAGGAAGACACATTTTTAAAACGGTTTTACGATCGCGACGTTTCGCCATCTAGGCCAGCTTCATCAGGAGGAGAGTGCATTCATTTTAATTTGGTTACAATAAGATAATGTATGTATACTGACACAAAGAATTCTTGTGTAGATTAAGCATTAAAATTTGAGATCCTAGACATTACGTGCAGAAAGCAACAACAATCATTCTTCAAATACCTCTACAATGCATTATCAGCATCCGAAGTTCTGGAAGTATTATGTAGACACACACATTTATTCTGATGGCAGAATAGGGTTGCCAGACATCCAAAACAATAATGTTAATTCAATTTTTGTTAAATAAATTTTGTACCTGACAAAATTTTATGAGGCTATAAAAATTTACATTTTTTAATTAAAGTTATAAATAAATCATATCTTCACCTTTTTTCTGTAAACTGGAAGAAAAAAAAGNAAATTTACATTTTTTAATTAAAGTTATAAATAAATCATATCTTCACCTTTTTTCTGTAAACTGGAAGAAAAAAAAGAGTATAAATATAAACAGTTTAGCAGTTTTGGCCTGTATTTTTAATTTTAGTTTTATCTTTGTGTTTAAAGCATTTTGTTTAAGAATACCATGATATGATATAAAATAAATAATTCTCCATCACTGCACTTACACAACATTTCTCAGATTTCCTTGAAATAAAGTTAATATTTATAGTAAAGAAAGGTGTAAAAGGTGTAGCAGGATACATGTTGACGAGTGTAGAGAGTGTAAATATCACCACCTAAATGCCTGTGTGCCAAATTGAGAGACTGTTGTGTGTGCCTTTTTTTTTGTATTTAAAATNAAAAAAAAGAGTATAAATATAAACAGTTTAGCAGTTTTGGCCTGTATTTTTAATTTTAGTTTTATCTTTGTGTTTAAAGCATTTTGTTTAAGAATACCATGATATGATATAAAATAAATAATTCTCCATCACTGCACTNTATCTTTGTGTTTAAAGCATTTTGTTTAAGAATACCATGATATGATATAAAATAAATAATTCTCCATCACTGCACCTACACAACATTTCTCAGATTTCCTTGAAATAAAGTTAATATTTATAGTAAACAAAGGTGTAAAAGGTGTAGCAGGATATATGTTGATATGTTGACGAGTGTAGAGAGAGTAAATATCACCACCTAAATGCCTGTGTGCCAAATTGAGAGACTGTTGTGTGTGCCTTTTTTTTTGTATTTAAAATNGTAAATATCACCACCTAAATGCCTGTGTGCCAAATTGAGAGACTGTTGTGTGTGCCTTTTTTTTTGTATTTAAAATGTTTTAACTCAGTATCTGTAAAGTTATAAAATATATTAATCAAAATCCATTTAAGATCTCTTATTACAAATTATTTATTTAGAATTAAAACTTGCATTTATTTGATACAAAACCTTCTGGCTTCCATTAAGTGTTTTTATTGAATTTTCACCTTTTGTGATTCTCTCTATCACAATCTGAATAATTGCAATGTGCAAAATAAATACATTGTAGTGAAGACAGTATCCTCCCATATGTTTATTTGTTTACATCTGAACTGAGTTAGTATTTTGATTGGATCACATTTGTTTGTTAATTTTTCAGTAAGTTTNTGTTTATTTGTTTACATCTGAACTGAGTTAGTATTTTGATTGGATCACATTTGTTTGTTAATTTTTCAGTAAGTTTTGGTTAGTTTCGTAATTTTAGGACACCACTCTTAAATTTTTTATAATTATATTTTCTTATATATTTAAATATTGCTAAAGAGTGCAGTTTATATTCAATGGCAGAAGCACATGTTATTGCAATTTNTATTTTCTTATATATTTAAATATTGCTAAAGAGTGCAGTTTATATTCAATGGCAGAAGCACATGTTATTGCAATTTATCTTTGCACAGCAGCTTGTAATGACGCAGTACTATTAATTTTCGGGATACGTGTTTCATTTTCTTTCGCTTTGCCAGGCTTCATTTTTTTTTTTTTTTTATTATCGGGATTCAAAATTAAAAGCAGTGGTGGTTCGTTTACCGTGATAGTTTGTTTATCGGGCATACGTTTGCCGTTTAATGTTGTAATGATGCAGTATGCTTAATTTTTCGGGACACGGGTGTAAAATTCTTTCGTGTGTATTTAGCTTTGGAAAGCTTTGTAATATTTTGTCAGGTTTCAAGTTAAAGCCGCGGTGGCTAGTTTCCCGTGTTTGTTTGTCGAGCAGACGTGTGCTTTTGAAGGTTATCGAATGGACATCTGCTGTTTACGTTGTAACAGGAGTCCGTTTACCGTCTAGTTTCGAAAGTTGTTGTTTTGGTTATGCAGCCGTTGCGGGTACAATAACATGTTGTGAGCGCGGGACACAGCGTAGTTTTGGATGACGCTACTGGCAGATGCCGAAGGCCATGCGCTTATCTTAGGAGAAGGGGGAGATAGGCCTGCCTAATATATACTGG
>NQII01007559.1:0-26683 GCA_002778355.1 Clitarchus hookeri
AACGCACAAATCCAGACTTCGATGTTCGGAACACACATCACAAAAACGCGTGGCTTTGGGGCATGGGTAGAATTTCCTATGAATATCGGGTTTTGCGAATCATAGCGGAACACTTACGTCACAGCGGTACATTCGGAGTCTGTGCAGCCTCGCAAGTTTACAATCACAAAAATATTTGGTGAAATTCATACTAACCAAACGCTTGAACACAGGTGTTCAGTAGAAACATAGAAGTTTTGGCTGAACCATAGACCTCAGAGGCACAGCGTGAAGTTAGGGAATAAACACGGGTCTGTATACGTCCACCTCACNTTTGGCTGAACCATAGACCTCAGAGGCACAGCGTGAAGTTAGGGAATAAACACGGGTCTGTATACGTCCACCTCATAGCAACGAAGTGACCATTAACATACCCTATAACTTCATGTTATAACAAGGTAACAAACCAAACGTCATTAAACTGTATGCAAGTTTTATGTGATATTATTATTATAATACCTCCGCCCATAAGACATGGCGAGCAGGACTCTGGACCATAATACATGTAAGTTNTTTGGCTGAACCATAGACCTCAGAGGCACAGCGTGAAGTTAGGGAATAAACACGGGTCTGTATACGTCCACCTCACAGCAACGAAGTGACCATTAACATACCCTATAACTTCATGTTATAACAAGGTAACAAACCAAACGTCATTAAACTGTATGCAAGTTTGATGTGATATTATTATTATAATACCTCCGCCCATAAGACATGGCGAGCAGGACTCTGGACCATAATACATGTAAGTTGCTTAATTGTTTTGTTACTGTTTTAAAAAATGATGTGCGCATGCTGCAACGTCAGCCAATTTATGGTGACCACATTTACACAGCAGGTATGTATACAGAGGCGAAACAGTCGCTTATACGGTGAACTCCGGTCGCACACGCCAGAATAATGCCGCCATTTCCCAGCAAAATGTTGCACCGTCGCTCGCCAATGAAAACCTGGTAACTTAATCGCCAGCCAGCAGCTCCGCCAACAGGTAATCAATCGCACTACGTGGTACCCAGTCAGGGAGTGGATACTCCCACATCAGAGGATGCACTATGTCATTGTACTTCTGCATACTTAACTATTGTATTCCACAATGTACGACAGGCAATCTCCTTCATATACTAACATTGTTTTGTCCTCCATGCATTTGTGAATGGTTAATGCCTTACTCATGCTTTTCCACACCGCATTTCTGTATTGATAAATGCCAATATTATGCTGCACAGTAGAAGCATTTCGTTGTTTCTGAGGATGGAAGGGGATTATTTTAAGTACATCACTGGACATATACTTAATAATTTTTTTGCATGACCCCATTCGATACTGGCATTTGGTTACGTTTAAAAGGAAAATGTGTACTGGCAATGACTTCAGCCAATGAACATTCCTTCTCTGCTCGATAATTCAGAGGATTGTAAAGTAGGCATAGAACGGTGCCATATTATATGTGTGATGCGGCAAGGTACGATCTCAAAGGAATGTCATTAACCAATTCGCACTCAGTGTAATCAATAATGAACATAATGCACAGGAAAGATTTCCTTGACTAGTGCTGTACACTGCGAGGTTCAATGTCCAACGACCTTCCCTTGAGTTTCTGATTCGCAAACCGTGTAACTGTCCTATTTTACCAAGGGTTCATATTACTACAGCAGAACACGAGCCTACACCTAATTGGTTGTGATAACTAAGAAAGTGGGGTATTTGCGCGCATCAATTTTTTTTCATTTGCGACACTTGAATCCATGAATTAATGTGGGTCTGAAAGTATTAAATGTAAGAAAAAATGTAACGGGTATGATAATAGTAGTCCTGTGTACACTGTAGCTCCAGGTCTTTGATCGTTTACTTATGGCTTAGTGTGTTGCCAATTCCACCCCACACCAAGACTTCGTTTCTTGTTTTCTTACAAGACTCGGACTAGATTGGAATCATCCAGGGCGTGTCTAATGAATCGCGATCCATTTGAAAAGAATCTCAGACATGCAAAGAAAGTCATGTCATTTGCCATGCCCTCTCAAGTACAGCAGTCTCATTCACGAGAAAGAGCTCTGGGATTTCCGCGAATTGCAATAGCCAGATTTCACAGTCGCTTATAATCTATAGCCGCTATCATTGGTTCATTATTTGCTACCGCAAAGGCCAGCTTTATTTTACTACTTGTGGCAAGGATTTTTAATTCCTTGACTCATCATACTGAGAGCAGTGGGCTAAAATAACCCTTTCAACCACTGTGTCCTGTACCTCGGACTTTGCTTAGGAAGTGACTTAAATGGTCTGAACTGCACACAGCAGAAGACACCGTCTTATCAGGTAAGTCCCTCACATGTTGGGAGGTCATCATCCGTTGCAGAGACTACATTCCGTATTCTCATAAACAGATGCTGCCGATCACGTGAAGCACGGGCACATTTTCATTTATCCCGGTATGTGACAGAGAGTTATGCCGATACTACAACATCTTAAAAAAAAATGTATCTTCGCTGTAATGCCTTAACACTTTGAGAGCTGCCAACGTAATACTAGTATTACGTCGCCTGAATTGCACTGAGTTTTATGAAGTTTGCAGTAACATTAAAGCAACTGCATTATTTAAAGACACGTTCTAAGAAATAGAAATATTACTTCGTCAGCAGTTTTCATAAGATTCACTACAGCGTAATATCATGTGAGCAGCACTAAATGTATAAATTGCGCAAATGATTAGGATGGATCTATACAGGTTGTTGCATGACAAAACAGACAGTCAACGTGTTCTAGAGGTCATTAGCAACAAAATAAGTCATGTACACATGTAGGCTATAAAGCTCGTTTCAGATTTTTTTTATAGTGACGGAAACGCAATAAATGCAAATTTCCAAGAACGGTTTTCTGGGAATGTGTGGTGCTGATTACGTGGAAATTATCATTGGACAATATTCACACAGGGCAATCTCAATGCTCATTACTACAGATAATTTCTGGAAACCGACTTACGTTTATTATTGGAAAATGTGCCGTTATCAGTATGACGTGGCAGGTGGTGTTGTATTCTTATTTGCAATACAACAAAAATAAACTACATTGCAGATGAAAAACATTTTAAACTTTACGACTAGTAGGACGTTAAAACATGGTATTACTTCTCGTAGTTCGCTGCCAACTTAACAGTGAGTATTGCTGTAATTGTTCACGTTCAAATATATGCAGTTACGGGCAATGATTTTTTTTCCTATGTTGCTTTCAAGGGTGCTCATGTTGTCGTGAACCACTTTTAATTTCGTTTACAATATAATGCCTTTACCGCACTTGTAACGCCATTGTTACAAGACGTCAGAGGGGCATATTTGAGTTCGTAAGGGATGAATGTCTTAATAAAAATAAAAGAACGTAGTTTAATTTTTAATTTATTCACACAGCTATTATTTACAACATCAAAATATCTAGCTCCCCTATACTTTTTATTTTCAGTGAGTGTAATATGCATAATGTCTACCTCGATTTTAATTAAAGTCCTTATCACTGTCACTATATAGGTTATAATTACTGCATTCGTATTCATTATTTACATATTCTAAATCTGCATATTGCCATAATTCCAATGTCTTACACTCACGCATCAAGTTAAATAGTCCCACCCGCCAGTCTCACTCTTCACTGTACCGATGCTCGCCGTCTGCAGACTTCGCTCCCGCTGGTCGATCTCGCCGCCACTCGACGCTCTGCAGTCTCGTCTCTTCGCTTGTCTTCGCAATCCTAGCGATTAACATCGCGCAATACTCCAAACTCTCAAAAATCTGTCGTCTCGGAGGCCCGATCTGTCTTAAGTAGTCTCGCCGGCTCGATCTAGAAGGTCCCCAACACCCCGAGTATCGCTCAGAGAGGCTACAGCAATCATGAGAACATTCTTTCAAAGATAGCCCCTGAAATTCAATCCGCTGAACGTCAGGAGCGCACGAGTCGCGGCGGCACGCGGCGGCTTACCTTTGAAAATATCCACACGCTTCTCAGTTTACTATCCTGGCCTTTACACACTCATTCGCTCGTGCGGGATGGGTAAAGGGAATCGCTGCAAAGCAACATGTAACACTGTGTTTCTGCACACCAAAATAATAACATGCCATGCATTACTCAGGAACCACCAGGTTTTGATTTACCGCGCAAAACCTGGTCCACACTCAACAGAATTAGAACCCAACATGGCAGATGCGCATACTTTCTGCACAAGTGGGGCAGGCAACCATCCCCTCAATGTGACTGCGGAGAAGATCAAACCATCAGACACATTATTGAAGAATGTCCTATAAGGTCCTATAACGGTAGTCCTGACGACTTCCTGTTGGCAACTCAAGAATCGATAGATTATATCAATATACTTGATGTTTGTTTGTAACTCTTAAAGTTTTTAATATTTTTAATGTCTATGTATTATTCCATTTGTTTGTAACTCTTAAAGTTTGTAATATTTTTAATGTCTATGTATTGTTCCTTTTATAAGTGTCTAAATTGCCATACGATAATTAAATAAATAAATAAATCTGTATCACATCTCTTTGAATTAAAGCAATATTGTGTTGTTATAAAAAAAATAGCCTGAAATAAATGGTTTTCTTTGGCGCACAGAAAACTTTATAAGGTTTTTTTTTATAGTGGGGCTAACGGTTTTAAGTAATTAAGGCAGCGGGCACATCTGATAATATCTTTTTTTTCAAACTTGGGGGTAAAGAGTATTTTGTCAAAATTGGTTTCCTGCTTAGCGGAACTTCTCTTGCAGTTTCTTCCCCAGCCGATCTCAAGTGTTGTGTAAGAATTTCTTGGATTACTCTCATTTTTCCTACTTTGCATCATTCTTTAAGTTGATTCCTTTACGGTGTCCCTTGGGTACCAAAAATTTCGCTTCTCAAAATCACTACATCCTATGCCTACTCGCACCTTATCCTTAACAACTTTCGTGGAACACCACATTTTTTTTAGAACCCTCCCTCCTTGTTCTTTGGATCCTCCCTCACACCAAGCCATCACTCGAAACCATAAGAGCATATAGCATTAAGATGAGTTTTGTTTTTTGCTGCTTCTTAAATTTGAGTACTCGCTGTTTCCATGTATTTGGTCCTAGGAACTTGGAATTTGGTACTGATACATCTTTTAAAGGGGTGTTTTTCAGAGACTAGGGATTTGCACAAAATTTTGAGTTTTTAAGGTGGGATAAATTTTCGATTCACAATATTTCTGAAGCTATTTGTCTAATGAAATTCCATTGTCTTTTGGTGTACTGTCAACCTCGCCGTAACTGTGCTTTTTTTAAGGCGGGTTTAATTTAGAACTACTATTTTCGTATACGGTTTAAGCTACGAAGCGGTACTCAGGATGCATGTTCAGCGGCTCGAGGGATTTAAATATTTCAGTTGGCAGGCACATATGACCATTTTTAATTTTTAAAATTTTAGGGGAGGGGGTGGCATTTTTCGTAATTTGTCTTTCCTCACCTAACCTTTCTTTGTGGATTCTTCTTCGTATGTTCTCGAATGATGTGTAAGAATTTCCCGGTTTACTTTAATTTTTCACTGATTTGCCATCAAAGAAAAGCGTCCAGAACCTCCAGGTTCGACTGTTGCAAGTTAAGGTGCGTCCACATTTGTTACCGCACCTTGCTCGGTTATCGGTACCTGTTACCTAGTAACAAATGTAGACAGTGTCCTGTTACCTCATACCGTTACCTGTTACCCGGTTCGACTGCTGCCGTGAGATGTCAGTAAATAGACCCGCTCCAAAAGGGGTGACACGTTACCTCGTGAACAAGCGTGGGCTGAGACCTGTTACCTATACGCGTAACCGCCAACATTGTTGAGTAGTTGTACCAGCCAGCAGAACACACGAGCGTGCTTTCAGTTTGTGTGTTGTCAGCTTGCTTGTATTTTAGCTCTCTTTGTATCATTATGGAGTGGGAAAACGAAGCTGAAACTGCATTAATATACACGTATATAAGAAGCCAATTAATTTGGGATCCAAACCAACATTACATTTTAACAAATTAAAAAATTTCATGCATGGGAAGAAATTGGCCAAGAATTGAGAAGACCTCTCGGGGAATGCAAAATCGAAGAGAAAGTATGACAATTAGGAAAAGTATTAGCACCGTTAATTGTGAGTAGTTAAAAAATTAAAGAACTGATTTAAATTATATATTTTTACTTAGGTAATTTTTATATGCACAACAACACCTTTCCCATACTTTCTATACCTATAGTACGTCCATTGCAAGTAAAACAAATGTGGTTTCATGGCCAAAATTATAACAATTGAATCTTAATGCATATTTGTGCAGGTTATAAAAATAAAAATCACTTTAAGCACTCTGCATTGTCATAATAAATTTTATACAGTTTCATTAAAATATAAAAAAAAAAATATGATATATTTAATGGATACTCTTGAAGATTACCATAACGAAATGCACCAAGTACCCAAAATCATTAACAAAACTAAGTTGTCGTTACTAAGGCCCGGATTCTTACGTAACACATGTTTCGCCCTTCGAAATCTACCGCTACAGTTCCGTGTTTCCAGTATTTAATTATATAGACGTACAATATCCAGCAGTATTGAAATAAATGAATATATTATATTGTTATTACAGTTAACCACATAGCTGTACCCATTTTTCTTGCAATAGTATGCACATTTTTATATTTTTAAAAATAGCACACACATATAGGCTTTAGTTATTATGTTATATATGTCAGAGTTTTATATTGTGTCTAGAAATTTAAACTAATAAACATCTGTATTGGTTTCCAATACAAGGCTGGAATAGATATAGCCAAGCACTTGGGTTGCTTAAGAAAGTTTGAAATTAATACTTGACAATAATAAACAACGAGAAACACTGGAAAAAATTAAGGACATTAATAAATAGAGAAAACAAAAAGGGCGAAATTAATCCTTTCATGAATATTGATATTGCCACTCCACTCTTCCCTCGTGAATGAAATACTCTGGCAATTATTCTCTAATTTGCACTGCCTTTAAAGGAGGTCTGCGTGCAGTTTTGCGAAGAGACAGTAACGGGGTGCGCGTAACTGCAGCGTACGTTCCGCACCGAACCTCGGTAACCAGGTTCAGTAACAAATGTAGACGCACCTTTACGAAGATCGCGGATTCGGCTATTGCAGGTTACGCCGACTGTGGGTTCGGCACGGCGAGTTACGTCGAATGTAGGTTGGGCTACTGTAGGTTACGTCGACATCATCGTGCACAAATCGCCTGATTCACTAGCGCAAAATAATCCTGCGGATTTCTGTGGGCCAGACCCCTGTTTGCAGATTACTTTACGTAGGGAAAAAACATTCGATTGAGACATATTTAACCAGGTGTTATATTGGCTGAGAGTCGGCCTGTAGTCTATTCACGGATTCATTACACTTTTTGAATCAAACACTTAAAAACTCCTCATGTATTAAGTGTTTGGTTGTTTCCTAAACACATCACGTGTCACAAGCGTCTTATACTTACATTAACATGAAAGTATCGTAGTTTTGGTTAAACTGAACTACTACTTTAATTGTATGTATAAATTAATAATATTTCAGTTATAATTAATACGAATGAAAGCGGTGAGAAAACAGGTTTGTTGATAACACATAGTAAGAAATACACCTTATACAAAATACTATTAAACCGAGTGCGCACGAATGCAGTACGTTGTCACTTTGGGGTAATTTTCTAGACTCTGTTAAGCTTTATTTGCATGAGAAGGAGGAGGAATATTCAGAAAGTAGAACTATAGCAATGCTTCAGTTGGCAGTAACCATAAATGGACTGTAGTATAGTTCATTTCATATAAGAAGGCCACATTCTGACAGTCAGTGAGTGGCAATGTAACGGATTCAAAACAAACAAAGCGCCATTTACAAAATCCTGTATCAGCTGATGCACGAACGAACATAAATTAATATTACGTTGGCTATTCTGAGAGCAGTGCCGACGCACATCAGACAAGCAGAAAATACGCGGATAAGAAAGAGTTCATAGATTAATTAACACATTTTATTTTACTTGGTCATAAAACAGCAGTTTTTAGTTTTAGAAACGAAACTTCGTGAAAAAATTGTAATGTGTAGGTGTTCAAAATGAGATGCACAACAAAACGATCAGTATCCAAATGTAAGGAAAAAATCGAAACCTTTTTCAAGTTTCCAGACTCTCCAACCATGTGCTGCCATCTTGTGAGGGACAGGCGCACCATCTGATACAACACGCTCTTCCACGCTATCTGTTATCCATATCCCGAATTACAACCAGACACATTTTATAGTTTTGTTGTTTAGAATAACGTATTTACGGGCATATACAAATGGTTTTATTTTCCCGCGAGCTCTGTATAATTTTTAAAGTAACATATATTTCATGTAAAACGATTTGGAGTTCAAGTAATTTATATTCGGCCGGTAATCGTTCGTCTACATAAATTATACGCCATATTGTTCTCTCGAAACCCATCTCCTTGTTTCCGTAGAAAGTGAGACACATGTGAATAGTTTTTAAGCAATTCTAATGTTATTCCACGTCACATATTTCCAACTCGAATATATTAGCTATTACGTCCAAAGTGTGATAATAGATACAATAGACCGTCTCGCAAATGTTAACCCAAATTCACTATCTCGGACAAATTAAAAAAGAGTTAGCAAATATTTAATTATTTGCAACATTTTATATTTTTAATTTTATAACATACTTATTTTTTTAACAGATGTCAGTCTTAAAATATCTTAAAATTTGTTTAGTATTACAGTACAATGAGAAGTGGATTGCCTGACAGCGTGTTGATAAAAAATACAGCCCCGACTTGATGGACCAGCTGATGGCGGAAGGATACGTAGTCAGATGTAAACAGTGGCGCTACTTTCGCCGAGCTATCAAAAAGTGGCCTTATTATATGCCACAGAATATAATGAACGTTGCACAGTATAGCAAGCGTGTCTAGTGTTGTGTGAACCAATATGACGGTTGTAGGTGGTAACACAGACCAACAGAACTGATGCCATGCAGTCGAGAATATAGGCGAATCTTCACTAGCTTATTTTATTTATCAGTAAAGCTTCACTGCGCTCAAAAGTATTAAACGATGTCTTTATTTGCGACTGAATAATTTATTGTTAGATGTTCTCGAGTAAGTTATAAAAAAAAACCCAATACCAGACGTGACAATATGCACACTGCTTGAATTGTATCCTGTCGTCAGATGAACTGGCCAAATGATGGAGCGTGCATTGAGAAGAGTGTCGCGACTGTTGAAGGGAGGGAGGGGGAAGGAAAGTGCTTGTCAGCTGTTTGCAGGCTGGCTATCGTCTCGGCCGCAGGGAAGACAGCCACGTCGTCTCGAGCACACTCGGCAGTCTCTTCACAGACGCGCCGTCAGCCGCCCTTGTTACACCGCGGTGAGGGTGCATCGCGCCGCGCGCTACCAGCAGTACACTACACAAGTAGCACTACCCCTTTCACCGCCAACTCCAGTGCACACGCCAACTAGCAAAGTGACGTCACAGGCCAGCGACATGTTGGAACGCCGTTCGACAATCAGCGCCCGGGAACTTATTATAAGCCGTCACCCCAGCCAACTTATAATCTCTCGCAGCACGCAGTCGCCAAACGAAAGGAAGCTTCCAGAGCCTTGTGAGGCCAATCATCGAATGGGTAAGCCCATATCAGAGGAATCGCCACGCAATTTTACTTTGGGGGCACGGTGGTGTAGTGGTTAGACTACTTGCATCCCACCTAGGTGAACTGAGTTCGATTCCCGGCGGAGTCGCTCCCGGACTTTCACACGTGGGAATCGTGCCGGAAGATGCCACTAGTCAGCGGGTTTTCTCGGGGATCTCCCATTTAGGCCTCCCCCCTGCGCCCTTTCATTTTGGCACTGCTCCATACTCACCTCGCTTTCAACCTCATGCGCTTTCAAGACCTCGATGTTAAGAGCCGTCCAAATCTCTTCACTTCACAATTTGACATCTGCATGTGTACCTATTCTGCGATGTAATGGGGAACCGAAGGATCTTTAAATACACCGTGTCACGGGGATGTACTGCTATTCCCGCTGCCGGAAAAACCTTCATAACTTTTATATTCAAATGTGACGAAAACGACAGGCCTGCAAGGGCTATTTACAAACCCGCCGTCTATCAAGCCATAAATAAAAAAACAACATCGGGGCGCAACAGAGGCGAAAATGCTCACGAGTCCCACGACCGGCTGTTTCAACAACTGCGGAAGCGCGCCAAATAACCAAGGGCAATAAAATGAAAGGACGGATGTAGAAAGGAGAGGTCTGGGACTCGCAGCCTCTCTAGGCGCTCACAGCTCCCTCCACACAAGTCCACTACAGAAAGTGTACTGCTCACAGTTCCCGCTACACGCCCATCTCACCCCGACACGCGGCACTGGGAGCTCTCCCAGGCTCTCACCCCACCGGCCTCCACTCCACACTCCACTTTCCTCCCGTCGTAACACCAGCACCAGATGTGTTTTGTCTTCGATGACAAACGAGTTTGGACGGCAGAGCCAAGACAATCAGCATCACCTTTTACCCTCGGGCCAAGCAAAACATGTATGCAGTTTCTCTTTGTAGGAGGAACTCTTAAAAAAACGGTGAACAGAACAAAAAGTAGTAGTTTCCCAGAACCTTCGAGAGGTCAAGAAAGATCATCTTAGTCACAAACCCTATGAGTACAGAATATATTTCTGTTCTGGTTGCGATGAGCTGCGATGTTTTTGACTGAAAGTTGATTTTGACACTTTCCTTACCAGTATACCTAATGTGTATTATCGTAATCCCAGCAAATGAATGCTGTCCAGAGTTAATGAGTTAGGGGAGCGACATTTGGCCGAAACAGGCGTTTCGTCGGAAATTTCACTCTAAAATCACAAACAGGCATTTGGCAGAACAGGGGTTTGGCCGAATAGACGTTTGGTCGAATACGCGTTAGGAAGAACATTATGGCAAACTATCTTTAGGCCAAAGGATGGGTATTACATGCCAGCGTCAGCTTACCTACAGTAAGCATCAAACAATTTTCTAATTTTGAACAAGTGATGAAACCATAAATAGATGAAGAATCTGCATCTGAGCGCAACGGCTGTTGGCTGAGGATAGGAGGATATGTCCGCAATCTTGGATAATGTCACAAGCATTGTCGCCATCTTGGATTTGCCCTTGATCTTGGCTAAGTATGGCCTTGACCTTTCTCCACCCGGAACCCCTTTGTAGAGTGGGACTAGCGATATGACCCGGTTTATTTCTTGGTTTCATTGTACTAGAGGAATATGGGCCCCGACATCCTTTGAATGAAATATGGAAGATATATTCAATGCTAGCCTAGGACACACTGCTTGTTCAATTAAGATATTCGCTCCTGGCTTCTTGGAATGGGATGGACCATCTGTTACCAGAGAAATTGCAGACTCTCGAAACGGATATGCTTAGTTTCATTTTAATTTTAACAGTGTGTAGATAATGCACTAGTTGCGTAAAACCTCGACTGCACAATATAGGGCAGCACAGAGGAAATAGTATATATTCTCGGATGTTATAATTTTTGTTGCCACTAACAGCGTGAATGCTGACCTAGGGTTAGAAGCTTGCCCGCCTCCACGGGACAGTAATGACTTCACAGAAAACGTAACACACAAACACCAGATAAATCTTAGCACATATTTGAATGTCAGGAACACTCGTAGCAACCAGTCTCCGTATACAACAAACAACAAACAGGAGACGCTAGGAAGAAACACAATTCCGAACTACCACTAGCTACTGACCAATAAGTACACACAGACACTTGAGTGAAAACACATTTGATTTTATTTAAAATAAATATTTTGGTCTGAACATTATAAAATAAGTTAATCTTTGTGCAAATATTAAGTAGCAGCTCGTTACTAGTTCTAGTGCTAGTTGTAACTATGAGTGTAGCCTTCTCGTAGCCTTCTTGTTAGAAATTAAAAAATGATCAAGTCTCTTCAAATACTTTAAATTGTTGCAAAAAATATGTAAATAAAATTATTAAATAGTTTGTCTGACACCAATTGAGTCGGGAGAACATAAGACATCAGTTCAGGGCTTCGTAGGCAAATGGGCATAGCAACTTAAGAATACTGAAGATCCAAGCTGGTGTAAACGCAAGCAAAATAATTTTCTTCATTTATACATTACTAGCGAACCGGCCCGGCTTCGCCCGGTAACATTTTACGAGAGTTTTTACAGCAATACTTTGAAAGACAAAAATTGTTACTGTGGATCATCCTTAAAAGATAAACATATGCTATTCCGGACTTTTCTGTAGACCTTTTTGAGAGCTACAATTCTGTAGTACATTAATTTGATATATCTCTTATGGTTTAGTCAACGCAAGCCACGTAAGAGCCCAAAAAGTGGTTTTTTATGACTTGATTACAAACGGATCGACATTACTCTACTATCCTTACATTAAATATAAATCTTCCTTGAGACATTTTCTAAATGATGTTGAAAACCGCATCAAAATCCATTAAGTAGTTTATAAATACTAAGCTAATACACAGTCAGACGCGGATAGGCGACTTTGTTTTAGACTATTTAGATACTTAGCTTAAAAACTTTGCTTACTGCAACATGTGGTGGTATCTGCTGAGGCTGGTTCCGCTGGTCGTTGGCAGTAATCTTCCCTCGCAAGGCTCTCGGGTCTGAGGTACGCTCCTACAGTGTTTATCCTACCACAGGCAAATCGCGGTAGCTCTCACTTGACTTTAGTTTTAGACCGCGTGGGTAGCGCGTGCAAACTAATTTAATTATTCTTCAGTGCCGCGTGTCTTCGCCCTTTTGGCAGTCGGCAGTAGGGTGCGTGACTCAGCCAATCTACTAGAAAAATAAAATTCACCTATCAGGCCGATGACCCACTAGGTCATCACCTGCCTGACGGAAAACCAAGATGACTAGAGACGTCTAAAACTGCATACTTGAAACACGCTTTCAAACATATCGCCAATCACGAGACGGGTACATAATACCTTACGCATTACGTCCTGCGTTACCATAGGAACCAAACAACAAACTCCTCTATGCAAAACGGCCTATATATAAAAAACCTTTGTGAATTAAAACAGAAAGACTTATACACATAATCACACTGAAATATGTTTTCTAAGGATACAACTATTTGCAATTAATATTATAAATCAGATCTGGAGTAATTAAAATATATCTGCCACAAATAAATAATAAACAAAAACAAATAAATATTACTTTAACACATATTGTAAAAGTAAACTGAGATAGCTGTGACAAGTCAAAGTAGTGGTTATTTGAGGCGTTACAACGAACAGGTTACAAATTCCTCCGTTGTGCCCACAATGTGTTCTGTCGCTATGGGAACTTTTCCTGTTTGCAAAGTTTACTGAACAACGCAGCCCACGTTCAAAATCTTGTTATCATGAGCGAACTAACTTCATCCAAAAACTCACGAGCAGGAAGTTAAATTTCCGGACGATCATCTGACAGTGAACCATGCAGGAAAGACAATGAACGCTGTTTTCACATTCAGGTAGTGTCAGCCACATGTATGAGAGGAGTTTAGAACTAAGTGAAGCCCCTACATGTGTGTTAGGCCTGTGGTATTGACCTGCCTGAACAATGGGCGAAGTGTGGGCTGAGGCTAGGAGCAATGCAGCAGCGGGATGAAGAAGGGGAGGAGATTGGATTACCCCGAGAAAACCTTCATACCGCGGATAAAATGACGGACTTCGTCGGCGACAAATTATACCAGTACACAGAGACGAAATGGCGTGGCTGTTCCTTTGATGTGAATGAGTGAATGATGAGATTCGGGTGGCTCATAGCCTCGCGGTTTTGAGAGCCGATTCCTTTGATGTGGAGGTACTCATTTACTGCTTAGCTGTGCGAGGCTCTGGCGCGACCATTGTGTCTGATTGACTAATGTGTAGAGACCTAAAAAATTCGCGAGTTCAATTACCTGCAGGCTAGACTCTACAGTCTTATGTACAAATATGCCGATATCAACTGCACATTGGTTGTCTGCTGTCACAGTGGAAGGCGACAATTGGACACCGTTCTCCAGTAGGTGTCGAACACCGCGTGGACCAATGGCTAATGTTATATAAACCCACGTGTTTTGAATCCTAGCTCGTCCCAAAATAAATCCGCGAATTCTTCAGGTCTCTACTAATGTGTCATGCGAGTTGTTTCCTATTGGCTGGGTTGCTGGCTTGCGAGTAAGTTACTAAACGCTGATTGGGCAACGGTTTGCGACATGTTGCTGGCCAGTGACTAAATATTTCTGCACTGTGCTCCTGAAGTTTGCGGTGTTAGCGACTGCTTCACCTCTGTAATCTTAAGTATTCTGTACCTTAACGGTGAGAGGGCAGTGGTTTAACTGAGCTAACTCACACAGTAAAGTCCACGCACAGTAAAGTGTTGCGCTCAGTCGGGAGATGCCATCTGACAAGCNAGCTAACTCACACAGTAAAGTCCACGCACAGTAAAGTGTTGCGCTCAGTCGGGAGATGCCATCTGACAAGCCACTGCCATCGAGATGGCGACTTCTTGTTTCATTGCGTATGGCATGTCTCAAAGCCGGCTAATTTCGCTGCTAGTCTCTGCTACAGCCAAATGCAGACAGGTGACTACTTTTCACTCCTACCACTTTTGCAACNGCTAATTTCGCTGCTAGTCTCTGCTACAGCCAAATGCAGACAGGTGACTACTTTTCACTCCTACCACTTTTGCAACCTCGCCGACCCTAATCCACCTCCTGTTACCTGCAATTACCTGGCACATAATGTCTATAGGCTCTTTACTTTTGAAAGACCTGCTTACGATCTACTTCTCGGATTACATCGTATCCTTTCACCTTACGTAAATTTAACATTACCATGTACATGATCACTTCATTCATGCGTCGGTGGCGTGAAACTCTGAAATTGTACGAAAAGTGAGTGTTGAAAAAATGTGTTAGTTCTTACACTAAAGAGTTTAAAAAAGAAAGAAAGAAAACTATATAATTTCAGTTTCAACCAATGTTTACCTAACAGTATTCATGCAAAGTAAATATATGGAACTACTTTCTCTGTCTCGTTACCAACATTACTGCGGGCACTTGCCAGACATTGTGCGCGTTAAAATATATGCGGATTTGCTCACTTTACCGCGAACAGCCTTTAATTGTAACACGAATACTTTTCCTCGCCTTTACCAGTATAATGCCCTACCCACAGAGTAATCCTCTTCTTTCCTTTTGAGCACGAATATTTTCTCTGGAGACGTTGTTTGATGCTAAGGGGCACCACGTCTCGTCATTAAGTTTCCTCAATTCACAGCCTGACGGTAAACTTGAAATGTTATATTGTTGTATTCCCTTTCACTGATACCCGTTTAATTGGAAACCATTGCTTGCAGCAGTAAGTATCTTGTACCTCCGGCCTCAACTGACAGTTTACAGTATTTTCAGGTCAGACCTTGTTACATAGACCCGACAGCCAGAGCGACCCTGACACACCGGACCACGTCTTACAAAATGCTAAGTACATTGCACACGGAACACACTGAGGAGAAGGTTTTGTTGAATCAAACCAAGTTTTTTTTTTGCGCAATGAAATTAATTTATATAGAGGCAATGAAATATTTTGTTGTTGTAACCAAATTGTATTGTTTNAAGGGGCACCACGTCTCGTCATTAAGTTTCCTCAATTCACAGCCTGACGGTAAACTTGAAATGTTATATTGTTGTATTCCCTTTCACTGATACCCGTTTAATTGGAAACCATTGCTTGCAGCAGTAAGTATCTTGTACCTCCGGCCTCAACTGACAGTTTACAGTATTTTCAGGTCAGACCTTGTTACATAGACCCGACAGCCAGAGCGACCCTGACACACCGGACCACGTCTTACAAAATGCTAAGTACATTGCACACGGAACACACTGAGGAGAAGGTTTTGTTGAATCAAACCAAGTTTTTTTTTGCGCAATGAAATTAATTTATATAGAGGCAATGAAATATTTTGTTGTTGTAACCAAATTGTATTGTTTTTTTTTTGTTGCCTCAAATAAGTATTTGGTTAATGCAATAAAATATTTGTTTGGCCCTATGTACGTAAAGTAAACAGTTCCAGTTAATATAAAGAAAGTTCAAGGCCGAACTAGAATAGAACCCAGATCATTTACGTCTTAGTGCTACGATTTATCATTGTCGCCTAAAGTGACTACTGGTGAAATTGAAATGTTTTTAAATAAATAGATTTCAAATATTGAACAAGATGCCCATATATATACATATGTATATATTTGGGGCCTGTATTACGAACTCTGAATAAAAGTGTTTTGTAACTATCATCTGGATAGGCTATCGGCCGTGTACAGCCAGCCCTTCCATTATAAACCATCTGCATTGCGACCGAATAGCTATCACCAAGTTATTCTGAAGTGCCAAGGACACTTGGCTAGTTTAACTGTATGTTGGTAATATAATTATAGTTAAATGTGCAGAAAATAGTAAACATTTGGTTTGCTGGGTTAATAAAGTGAATTACATTATTTATTTATATTTGTGGGTGGTTTGTTATTTTTTGTACTTTTGCGATACCATAACCTATACCGTTTGTTCCAAGAAAATAGTAATTTTTCGGCATGGCAGACTTGAAAGTAGACAAAAAGTGCGTTGTAGGATATTACCTGAAGTTAATTATTGTTACGATTAGACATGTTAAATACGACGGGATGGAGTAAGTAAGTTATTGACGTATTTATGAATCGGATTTATGTTCCCGCAATATACTGAATTAAGTTTATTCCGGTAGTCGGCTGCGTATGCAATGTAGTTGTATTTTCAGAACAAAACAGGGGAGAAAATTATTGTAAAGTCTAACAGTGCGACGATGCAGCCCAGAACTGCAAAATACTGGCAGACGTAATATCCCCGAGAGAGACGAAGGAAAGATGCCGCAGTGCGTTGTCAAGTGCTTAGGTAAATAGGAGGCGGGCCAGAGCTACTGTCGTTAAAAGTAATCCTATTATTTAGCAGGCAAAGGAAATTGTGCAGCGGGTTGCATAGAGGCACGGGAGCATGCTTGACTGTGACAGGTGATGATGTAATATTGGCTCATGTTTTCTTCAAAACAGATTATGCAAACTGTTGGGGTAAGACAAGTTGAACAAGAAGTTGCTGATATAACTAATCAGCCTACTTGCCTCAACAGGGGTGCAATTATTTTTTAAATAATTTCTTAAAACCTGAGCTGGTAGGTTGAGCTTGGAGTTTCGTTCAAAGAAATATAATTCTATATGAAAGCAGAAACACATGCAACACTAGTGAGACAATTACAAATACACGCATGCTGCATTACTCGGAACTCGAACCCAGAAAACCTCATACCATAAGCTAGTGTGAAATAAACTTTATTACGGAGGTCGGATTCGATATTCAACATAGAATTTAATCTGTCTAACTTTTCGAATGATGGGATTCCCTGACCTAAAATATTAACAGAGCCGTCATTTTGAAAATAAGTGCCTGAGCAACTTAAAACATGTGTGTTTACATGGCCTACCATAGCGCTAGTTGTGCGAAAAATTTGGTGAAAATTATTTGATTGGTACCTGAGATATGGCATAAAACCTTCATACTTTCCGTGTGACGATCTTCATAAATGGAGCACTGAAAGCTATGTACGAGCACATTCAATCACTGTTTACTGCAAGTATACAAAGTTAAGCTAAAATCTATTAGGCGTACATAGTTTCGTAGGTACAGTACACTGAGCTAAAATGTTTGTATAGGCACAATTCGGTAAATAATAGAGTTTTGTACTTAAAACATATCAATTTATATGTCCTCCCACAGTACATCGTCTTTGCCAAAATTTAAAGAAATTGGTCGATTGTATCCCGAGATATGACATAAAAACTTTTTCATGTGTGGCATCTTACAAAATAACGGAGAAATGAGGGTTCGCATACAAAAATTTGGTAGATATAATAGATACTGTCAACATACGAAGTTAAATTGAAATGTGTATTGTAGTTTCGAGTCAAAATTCGTGTATGGACGCCATTTTGAACACAAAAGTGTCTGACACTCTCAAACTTTATCAGTTTACATGCCCTGCCATAGTGCTACTGCCGCCATTTTAAAAGTGTCTGAACTACTTAAAACGTATTAGTTAACATCACCTGCCTTAGTACTACATGTTTGCCATATTTGTTAGGAATCGGTCAATTATTTCCCGAGATATAAACTAAAAGCTTATTTATTCGCGTTGCACTATCTTACAAAATGGAGAGTAAAGATGCTCCTTGTAGACACATTTGGTATTTGCTATATGTACTCCCAGTATACAAAGTTAAGTTGGAATGGATTACATGGTTTCAAAGTTATAGTATACTATGCTAAAATAGCTAGATGGCCACCGTTTTTAAATTATGTGTCTGACATACTTAAAACAAATCTGTATACATCAACAGTCCCCTTAGTACTTGTTTGCCAAATTTGGTAGCAATCTGTCAATTGTTTCCCGATATATTACACAAAAACTTTATTAATTCAAGTACGCTATCTTAAAAATGGCATACTAAAGTAGTGCCAAATATGTGAGACTAGTAATAGATACTGTCAACATACAAAATTTGGTTGAAATTGGTTAAGCTGTATGGTAATTGTACCAAGTAAACCTAAAAAACTAGTATGGCCACCATTTTGAAAAAAATTGCCTCATAAACTTTAATTCCTTGTATTTCCATCAACTAAAGTAGTACTAGTTACGTGCCAAATTTGGTAACATTTGGTTACGTAGTTTTCGAGATATAATGTAAAATCTTAATTTATTAATGTGGTACTATCTTCAAAAATGGCCAACCAAAAACACTATAAACCTCTCAATTCAATACTTACACCTTGCGCTGTCAAAATACAGAATTAGCTTTAAATCAGTTGAATGGTTTTCGGTATATAACCTGAGCTTGTAGGTAGAGCTTGTAGTCTCGTTCAAAGAAACATAATTATAGATGAAACCAGAAACATATGCAACAGTAGGTCGGATTGGAGACTGAGTGAAGGGAAGGTCTTGGTTGTATTTCTGTGAACAAGGAGCAACTTCTGTGCGAGAGCAGCGGAAACAGGATGTGTGCAAGATAGGCAGCTGGTATTTAAAATTAGGTAGGCAGTCGATTTAAAAGTCATAGTAGTGTAGTGTACAAAGCATTTTTCGATAACTGTAAAAATGGTGGATGTTGTGTAATTTTTATATAAATATATTAACTCAGCAGTTTCCCTTCATTTTTTCTCACACACTAATAGCAATATAGCAAATTGAAAAAAGAAAGATATCAATTTTTTTCGTAAAACTATATGTTTGAACAGTGAAGAGTGCACGGCTTGGGTAAACATTTTTAATAAACCTATTCGCCTGAAAATTTCAGTTTTTTTCTCAAGTTACCTTATTATTCTTGATGTTTGGTAAATATTATTGCAGAAAATGTAGGCAATTTCTGTGTGCCAGCAAATGTAACGGTAAACAGGATTTGAGAATGTTTGAGACATTGTTGAGTAGCTTTGTACCGAGTGCACACCCACGAAGTCTACCCAAGATGAAGCACAGTGATACAGTGCTACGGGTGGACCAGGTAATAGTATTACAAGTGTAGTCAGATGCTGAAAACTACCCAAAGCTATAGCCACAAATTTCTCGAATGTGTTGTACCTACACACATGCTTAGGTCTACTGAATTTCAAAGGAATATTACTTCACCATGTAAACAAAAATGATACTGATGATATTTTTCTTGTTTAACTAATGTGTGTCACAACTTTGAATTGTGATAGAGATAAAAATGTCATATGCCTTACAGATACGAAGCCACAAACTAGACACGAAGAGTGTATTTTTGCGTGGGCATTGCTGGTTGAACCACCTGAGTGGTGTAAGCAGCATGCAGGCGATCCATGCTCCCTACCTGGAATGCTTTATCCAGCCAGCGAGTCTGGTTCACCTCCACGCATGCCACTGCAATATGATCTGGCCTAGTGCACCGCAGTTTCCATCCCTCAACGTCGTGTTGGTCCAACTTGTTTACTCATTGTCACAAATTACCATTTTGAATGAAGAATTCATATTTTCTTTGTAAACACATCTCAAAACCAACATCTAATATCTTTTAAAAACAAATATTTTAGCACATGGCAGTTGAAATGTTTTAGCTCACTTTATGTTTAGTGTGAACTAGTAGCAAGACTGTAGTGTGTACAAATGAGAACTGCCACATCTAACTTTTTTTTTCGAGTTTTTTTCTTATATAGTCAGTGGTCAAAGTTGCAATTTATCACTACAAACTTCTGGGACCTTTTTGTATTGCATTAGGTGTACGTAACACTTTTTTTTTCTCTGTGCACTGTAAATCGAAAGTTTATATTGGGTTTTAAAAGTGTGTAAGTAAGAAAAGGCTGCTGCCTCAACTTCACCACCAAACAAAAGACTCATAAGTATGCATATATGTTTACAACCAATAACATTTCCGATATAGCCATCTGACAACACCAAATAAGGTACTGAATCAGATGTAACATTTTCAGTCTTTCAAAAATTTTAAATAATCCTGAAGGCATTTTTAAAATAGTTATATCGAAGCATTTAAAACGTGTCTTGAATTTTGAACGTACGAAAAAAAAAACGTTTGTTCGTAAACAAATAATATGGAGTTGAAATTTTCTCACTGATTGAAAAATAGCAGCCGCCTGGTTCGAAAGTACAGTATTTTAATGNAAATAATATGGAGTTGAAATTTTCTCACTGATTGAAAAATAGCAGCCGCCTGGTTCGAAAGTACAGTATTTTAATGTCAAATGAAAGAATATATCACTTATTTTGTCGTTGAATAAAAATACAACTAAATAAGCAAATGAACCAGCAAGACTGCACACGACAAAACATTTGATCCTTAGAAACATTTAATACATAATGGAAAAAATTATGACTGTTGTCATTATTTCCATACGGAATGTTTTGGTTTTCTTGGTATAATACAGCAATTCGTCTATTTCCTACATGCTAGCCTTCACACATGGAGTCTGTTACCGTACCACAGCAGGATTGTCGCCCGTGACTGTACTCCACAACATGCATACTTAACTGGCCACATTCCGATACCTCTAGAATGCGCAGTATGAGCAAACAATAAGTAAATACNCCACAACATGCATACTTAACTGGCCACATTCCGATACCTCTAGAATGCGCAGTATGAGCAAACAATAAGTAAATACTAATATTTTTATTCTTACATTAAAATAGGGTACTTGAAGTTATTTTAAATTATGGTATATTACAAATAAAAATTAAAAATTTCACAAAAATATATTTTCAAATCAGTTATATAATACGTTTACAATACTTTCATGCTATAATAATATGACTTTAATAAAATACGTACATTACTCTATCACATAAAATACAATCAATGAAAGAAATACAACTCATGTTCTTTTAAATTATGACAGCTGCTCTAGTATAGTTTGGTAAGCTATGCATTTGTTGTGCAGTTAGTTTTAGCTCTATGAAGCAAGTGAGTTGTAGGAAGATGTACAGAAAATTATATGTTTTTTTCATAAATTTTTTTGAACAATAAGATAAAAATTTTATTAATCGTTTACAAGATATTATTCCATTTCAATCACATTTTCATCGTTTTTACTCATAACCATTCCTTTTAAATGTCATTGTATAGACTAGTATACACATAANTTTCAATCACATTTTCATCGTTTTTACTCATAACCATTCCTTTTAAATGTCATTGTATAGACTAGTATACACATAAAAAAAATTTTGTATGCTGTACCTACATTTTATTGTGTTTTACGCACGAAAACCTCCATAATTGTAAGTTTACAGTAATTACAGATTCAAATTTCAGTTTCAAACAGAGATGAGTGAAATGCGTGCGATTTACATAATAAAAGGATTTTTTTTTTAGCTGCATGGCTACAGGCATAATAACATAGACCTGCAATGATCGGTTGCTCATGATCGCATTACTTGCATCACTGTCACTTTTATAGGCAGCAGCAAATGCTCGTGGCGATAGCCAGAGACACAGGAAGACACAAGGCCCCTCTGCCTCTGCTGGTAGGCAGGTGCTCAGTCCTCTTCTAACTCTTCACAACCCATTACCGAGCCTTTTATCACGCAAATAATCACTTCGCCCTCCCTGTTCATTAATCCTTCGGCATCTTCACGTAGTTCAACTTTCTACCACCGCACTACGAAGACAGCAGCTTCCTAGTTATATAATATAATATTTTTTGTATTTCCAAGATCGTAAGGTTATTTGACATGTCATCGTTACTGCGATTGATTTATATGAAATTATACATTAATATCTTTAACTTGGTCCGGAAAAAAATGTTGCATTTGACATTCTTTGTAATTTTATAAATAGATAATCCAGTCAACAGGTGTAATATGTATTGTAACTTATTTTCATAAACTTAGCTTTTAGAACACCTATAAAATGTTATGCGAATATTTTCTCATACAAAAGCATAGAAAAAAACTGCTAATGTGGTTATAGGAGGTATTTTTTAATAAAATTAATTTTGTTATTTATTCAGAGAAGAAATACGTCCCTCCTTGGGTAAGAAATGGAAATTTTCGTTGTTAATTAATTAATTTACCCATCAAAGAGACTTACTGAGGTGACATATTTTACACGGAATAAAATATAAATATTTATCTTTCATATGAAACTAAAGCTATATTTTTCTTACGATTTTGGAAGTCTCTACAGTACTTTTAAAAACGCTGTGCATTTGCTGTGTTGCTGGTTGCATCATTATAAGGAGATCCACCTTACTTCTACCTTAATATATATGTACGTGCAGTAAACAGTAGAATAATTATCTGTATTCTGTCATAAGGGGATCGGGGATAGGTGCCAGAGGCCGGCCGGCTACCATGTTGTGACGTCACCCAACCGCCATATTGAATCACCGTGACCTTGACCCTGACCCATTACCTTGACTCCATGCCTATGAACTTGAATGACCTTGAAACCAAAACATTCTAAAAAATCCCCCACAAATTCTGAGAAATCCAAAAATGGTTTTTAAAATTTATGAAAAAAAATTAAAAAAATTATTAAAAAAATTATTACTAAAAATGTATAATTAATTTTAAAAAATTAATATTGAAAATATATTTTTAAAAACTTACAGTTCTGGAGGTTTCCCCAGCACCACATCTAGCAGACGACAGACCCTTGCCAATTGCTTTTGTCTGTTCTGTCATCAGGCCTGCACCCCTACAAATGTTTCTCACTGGTTTATTAGTCGGCAGGCTTCCACCCCCCCTCAACAATACTCATTCCATCGCATGCGGGCATCTTGTTTTTTTTTAGTTAGTCATTTGTTTTCATGTTCAACTCCTACGTGTCATTAGTATTTTAATAATCTCTTTCACCACCAAGCGAACTGCAGATTTAGCCACCAGGCAGCAGCCATATTTGCTTATGTTTTTAACACATAGGTGGTGCTGTCAGCCAATTACTCATATTCGCTCGACCCCTTCGACACCATGCCATATCAACTGTCGATTTATTTTTAGCACTGGTTACTCATGTTTCAACCCCCATAGATAATTTACTATCGACGAGAGTACTATCGAATTTTACTGAATGGTGACGGGGTAGTGTAAATCGTCTTATAAGTTTTTTTTATTTAATTTTATATGTAATTATTTTTAATTAAAATAANAATTTAATTTTATATGTAATTATTTTTAATTAAAATAATTTTTTTGCATGAAGCATTTTTTTAAAATAATATAAACACAGCCGATTATTCTTACACAAAATTTATTCAGTAATGTACGACATGAATAAAGACATATACAAAGGTATATTAATTGTAATCTTCGGTGTTCACCGCTCGATGTCTGCATCGTCGACCCAGGAATTGTAGCGAGCTGGGAAACCCCACCACTTGACANTTACTATCGACGAGAGTACTATCGAATTTTACTGAATGGTGACGGGGTAATGTAAATCGTCTTATAAGTTTTTTTTATTTAATTTTATATGTAATTATTTTTAATTAAAATAATTTTTTTGCATGANTGTAAATCGTCTTATAAGTTTTTTTTATTTAATTTTATATGTAATTATTTTTAATTAAAATAATTTTTTTGCATGAAGCATTTTTTAAAAATAATATAAACACAGCCGATTATTCTTACACAAAATTTATTCAGTAAAGTACGACATGAATAAAGACATATACAAAGGTATATTAATTGTAACCTTCGGTGTTCACCGCTCGATGTCTGCATCGTCGACCCAGGAATTGTAGCGAGCTGGGAAACCCCACCACTTGACANCTTCGGTGTTCACCGCTCGATGTCTGCATCGTCGACCCAGGAATTGTAGCGAGCTGGGAAACCCCACCACTTGACATACAACCATCCATTACATCGTTTCAGCACCTTCTCGACTAAACACACATCAGGAAACTTTGTAGACAGGATCTTCTCGGCGTAGAAACCTCCACGGATGGGGACATTATTCAGATCCTCGAGAAAGTAGGTCCTCGTAGCATAGTTTCGTATACATCGCACACGAAAATGTTCGGGGCTCCAATTCGCTATAAATCTTTTCTCGAAGATGCCTTTCTGTTTGGTGATGCGTACCGAGTCTCCAACCCTGGCTTTAGGCTTGCGTGGGCCCCTCCTCTTCGGAATAGCACACACGGCTCGAAGCACGGAGTCGTCCTTGACATCTACGAGCTTCATGCGTGTGGTCGAGTGCACTTTACAATCGTACTCGCATTCGAGTTTCGGGAGTAAATCCAACCACTTGTAGTTGCCGTTAGCAGCGAAATGCCTCCAAATTCTTTCCTTGACAGTTCTGTTGTACCTCTCGACAATAGAAGCTGCAAAATTTCTGTATGTGGAATAATAATTTATATTATGTTTCTTCAACATGACCATAAACTTTGGATTGTAGAATTCCTTGCCCTGGTCGGTTTGTAGATTAGTCGGAATGTGTCCTTTATGCAACACACCTGACAGAGGTTGGCTTGAAATAAATCGTTCATCCCCCATATCACGACCTTGTGGCGACGATAGTTGCGTCTCGCAGATGTGTGCAGTTCATTGGCGATTCCCAATCGACTCATTCTATATAGCCTTCTTCCTTCATTCCTTCTATGATTGAAATTATATCGTTAGTGTGAGAGTAATTTTCAACCCTTATCGAAGGGAGGTATATTGATAGTCTATCGACCAGCTCGTTCGGGTCGTCCCAGAATACATAGTTGGTTTCCTTTTCATCGTCTATCTTATTCAGAACTTCGCCGATTTTCAGTGCTAGGCCGCTGAAGAGATCTGCGAGAATGTCGATTTTTTCGTGATCTTCGTCCTAAATTCTTTTCTCAGGATTGTTATCATGGTAATTTGCATGTGTGAGTTCGAGCAACGTCTTGTATTCCAGCAGGTTGGAATCTGTAAGTTCTCTGACCTCCATGCAAAATAGAAGTTTGNGAGTTCGAGCAACGTCTTGTATTCCAGCAGGTTGGAATCTGTAAGTTCTCTGACCTCCATGCAAAATAGAAGTTTGTAAGGCCTGAGGGTTCCACATGTCTTTTAATCGCCTACTTGGATTAACCCACCAGGTAGAAACTCTATTTCATTAGCACCATAGAAACATTTATCATTGTGCCTGTATTCTCCGTATGTCGTATCATTATTGCGAGATGTGTACGATCGTAGGTAGCAATGAACCAGAGCATTTGGTCTGAAGGTACTCTTCTGTACCTTTTTTTTGTGTGGCTAATCCGCATCCGATCCATTGTCCTGATATATTTGTACATCATCATGTTTCTGCTTCTTCATAGGCTCAGCAGTATCGTCGATTTCAGTCTTCATGACAATGGGTGCTCCATCGCCCTCCCTGAGTACTTCGAGACGACGAGTAACTGGCTTAAAATTGTCTTCATTTATAAGGTCGCGCGAAATTTTTGTCCCCTTGCCTAGTAAATACTTCCAGCGAACAGACTTGACGTGTGACATCTTTTGGAATAGAAGCCTTANTTGACGTGTGACATCTTTTGGAATAGAAGCCTTACTGACCGCCTTTGCGAGCGCCTCCATGTCGACACGTGTCACGAGGCAGGTGGCGGATCGCAGTTACACGTGTCCAGCAGCTTANTTAAAAGTGTCTTCATTTATAAGGTCGCGCGAAATTTTTGTCCCCTTGCCTAGTAAATACTTCCAGCGAACAGACATGACGTGTGACATCTTTTGGAATAGAAGCCTTACTGACCCCCTTTGCGAGCGCCTCCATGTCGACACGTGTCACGAGGCAGGTGGCGGATCGCAGTTACACGTGTCCAGCAGCTTANCCTTTGCGAGCGCCTCCATGTCGACACGTGTCACGAGGCAGGTGGCGGATCGCAGTTACACGTGTCCAGCAGCTTAGATCTTCCCTACCACCCTACCACCCCCTACACCTCTAGCCAACCCGTGAGATCTGTTGAGCGCAGAGGTTTCACGCGATAGAGAAACGCAGTTCGCCTAAATTCAGAAAACACGCAACGAGAAATAGCTGACGAGAGTAAGCTAGGGGCAAGGTGC